>JAYKTQ010000372.1:0-30000 GCA_036010785.1 Ammospiza maritima maritima
TGAAGGAAGTGTCGGAAGGAAGTGTGGGAAGGAAGGAAGTGGCGGAAGGAAGTGTCGGAAGGAAGTGTCGGAAGGAAGGAAGGAAGTGTTGGAAGGAAGGAAGGAAGTGTCGAAAGGAAGTGTTGGAAGGAAGTGTCGGAAGGAAGTGTCGGATGGAAGTGTCGGAAGGAAGTGTCGGAAGGAAGTGTCGGAAGGAAGGAAGTGTCGGAAGGAAGGAAGGAAGGAAGGAAAGAAGGAAGGAAGGAAGGAAGGAAGGAAGGAGGGAAGGAAGGTAGGAAGGAAGGAAGGAAGGAAGGAAGGAAGGAAGGAAGGAAGGAAGGAAGGAAGGAAGGAAGGAAGGAAGTGTCGGATAGAAGGAAGGAAGTGTCGGAAGGAAGGAAGTGTCGGAAGGAAGGAAGGAAGGAAGGAAGTGTCGGAAGGAAGGAAGGAAGGAAGTGTCGGAAGGAAGTGTGGGAAGGAAGGAAGTGGCGGAAGGAAGTGTCAGAAGGAAGTGTCGGAAGGAAGGAAGGAAGTGTTGGAAGGAAGGAAGGAAGTGTCGGAAGGAAGTGTTGGAAGGAAGTGTCGGAAGGAAGTGTCGGATGGAAGTGTCGGAAGAAAGTGTCGGAAGGAAGTGTCGGAAGGAAGGAAGTGTCGGAAGGAAGGAAGGAAGGAAGGAAGGAAGGAAGGAAGGAAGGAAGGAAGGAAGGAAGGAAGGAAGGAAGTGTCGGAAGGAAGGAAGGAAGGAAGGAAGGAAGGAGGGAAGGAGGGAAGGAAGGAAGGAAGGAAGGAAGGAAGGAAGGAAGGAAGGAAGGAAGGAAGGAAGGAAGGAAGGAAGGAAGGAAGGAAGGAAGGAAGGAAGGAAGTGTCGCAAGGAAGGAAGTGTCGGAAGGAAGTGTCGGAAGGAAGTGTCGGAAGGAAGTGTCGGAAGGAAGGAAGGAAGGAAGGAAGGAAGTGTCGGAAGGAAGGAAGGAAGGAAGGAAGGAAGGAAGGAAGGAAGGAAGTGGCGGAAGGAAGGAAGTGGCGGAAGGAAGTGGCGGAAGGAAGTGGCGGAAGGAAGTGGCGGAAGGAAGTGGCGGAAGGAAGGAAGGAAGGAAGGAAGGAAGGAAGGAAGGAAGGAAGGAAGGAAGTGTCGGAAGGAAGTGTCGGAAGGAAGGAAGGAAGGAAGGAAGGAAGGAAGGAAGGAAGGAAGGAAGGAAGGAAGGAAGGAAGGAAGGAAGTGTCGGAAGGAAGGAAGTGTCGGAAGGAAGGAAGGAAGGAAGGAAGGAAGGAAGGAAGGGAAAGGAAGGAAGGAAGTGTCGGAAGGAAGTGTCGGAAGGAAGGAAGGAAGTGGCGGAAGGAAGTGTCGGAAGGAAGGAAGTGTCGGAAGGGAAGAAGTGTCGGAAGGAAGGAAATGTCGGAAGTGTCGGAAGTGTCGGAAGTGTCGGAAGGAAGGAAGTGTCGGAAGGAAGGATGGAAGGAAGGAAGGAAGGAAGGAAGGAAGGAAGGAAGGAAGGAAGGAAGGAAGGAAGGAAGGAAGGAAGTGTCGGAAGGAAGGAAGTGTCGGAAGGAAGTGTCGGAAGGAAGGAAGTGTCGGAAGGAAAGAAGTGTCGGAAGGAAGGAAGGAACGAAGGAAGTGTCGGAAGGAAGGAAGGAAGGAAGGAAGGAAGGAAGGAAGCAAGGAAGGAAGGAAGGAATTGTAGGAAGGAAGGAAGGAAGGAAGGAAGGAAGGAAGGAAGGAAGTGGCGGAAGGAAGGAAGGAAGGAAGTGGCGGAAGGAAGTGGCGGAAGGAAGTGTCGGAAGGAAGTGTCAGAAGGAAGGAAGTGTCGGAAGGAAGTGTCGGAAGGAAGTGTCGGAAGGAAGTGTCGGAAGGAAGTGTCGGAAGGAAGGAAGGAAGGAAGGAAGGAAGGAAGGAAGGAAGGAAGGAAGGAAGTGTCGGAAGGAAGGAAGGAAGGAAGGATGGAAGGAAGGAAGTGTCGGAAGGAAGTGTCGGAAGGAAGGAAGGAAGCAAGTGTCGGAAGGAAGTGTCGGAAGGAAGGAAGTGTCGGAAGGAAGGAAGTGTCGGAAGGAAGTGTCGGAAGGAAGGAAGGAAGTGTCGGAAGGAAGTGTCGGAAGGAAGTGTCGGAAGGAAGGAAGTGTCGGAAGGAAGTGTCGGAAGGAAGTGTCGGAAGGAAGTGTCGGAAGGAAGGAAGTGGCGGAAGGAAGTGGCGGAAGGAAGGAAGGAAGGAAGGAAGGAAGTGTCGGAAGGAAGTGGCGGAAGGAAGGAAGTGGCGGAAGGAAGTGGCGGATGGAAGTGGTGGAAGGAAGAAAAGGAAGGAAGTGTCGGAAGGAAGTGGCGGAAGTGGCGGAAGGAAGAGGAAGGAAGGAAGGAAGGAAGGAAGGAAGGAAGGAAGGAAGGAAGGAAGGAAGGAAGGAAGGAAGGAAGGAAGGAAGGAAGGAAGGAAGGAAGGAAGTGTCGGATAGAAGGAAGGAAGTGTCGGAAGGAAGGAAGTGTCGGAAGGAAGGAAGGAAGTGTCAGAAGGAAGGAAGGAAGGGTCGGAAGGAAGTGTTGGAAGGAAGTGGCGGAAGGAAGTGTCGGAAGGAAGTGTCGGAAGGAAGGAAGGAAGGAAGGAAGTGTCGGAAGGAAGGAAGGAAGTGTCGGAAGGAAGTGTCGGAAGGAAGTGTCGGAAGGAAGTGTCGGAAGAAAGGAAGGAAGGAAGGAAGGAAGGAAGGATAGGAAGGAAGGAAGGAAGGAAGGAAGGAAGGAAGGAAGGAAGTGTCGGAAGGAAGTGTCGGAAGGAAGTGTCGGAAGGAAGAAAGGAAGTGTCGGAAGGAAGTGTCGGAAGGAAGTGTCGGAAGGAAGTGTCGGAAGGAAGTGTCGGAAGGAAGGAAGGAAGGAAGGAAGGAAGGAAGGAAGGAAGGAAGGAAGGAAGTGTCGGAAGGAAGGAAGGAAGTGTCGGAAGGAAGGAAGGAAGTGTCGGAAGGAAGTGTCGGAAGGAAGTGTCGGAAGGAAGTGTCGGAAGGAAGTGTCGGAAGAAAGGAAGGAAGGAAGGAAGGAAGGAAGGAAGGAAGGAAGGAAGGAAGGAACGAAGGGAGGAAGTGTCGGAAGGAAGTGTCGGAAGGAAGTGTCGGAAGGAAGTGTCGGAAGGAAGTGTCGGATGGAAGGAAGAAGGAAGGAAGGAAGGAAGGAAGGAAGGAAGGAAGGAAGGAAGGAAGGAAGGAAGGAAGGAAGGAAGGAAGTGTCGGATAGAAGGAAGGAAGTGTCGGAAGGAAGGAAGTGTCGGAAGGAAGGAATGAAGGAAGTGTCGGAAGGAAGGAAGGAAGGAAGTGTCGGAAGGAAGTGTGGGAAGGAAGGAAGTGGCGGAAGGAAGTGTCGGAAGGAAGTGTCGGAAGGAAGGAAGGAAGTGTTGGAAGGAAGGAAGGAAGTGTCGGAAGGAAGTGTTGGAAGGAAGTGTCGGAAGGAAGTGTCGGATGGAAGTGTCGGAAGAAAGTGTCGGAAGGAAGTGTCGGAAGGAAGGAAGTGTCGGAAGGAAGGAAGGAAGGAAGGAAGGAAGGAAGGAAGGAAGGAAGTGTCGCAAGGAAGGAAGTGTCGGAAGGAAGTGTCGGAAGGAAGTGTCGGAAGGAAGTGTCGGAAGGAAGTGTCGGAAGGAAGGAAGGAAGGAAGGAAGGAAGGAAGGAAGGAAGGAAGGAAGGAAGTGGCGGAAGGAAGGAAGTGGCGGAAGGAAGTGGCGGAAGGAAGTGGCGGAAGGAAGTGGCGGAAGGAAGGAAGGAAGGAAGGAAGGAAGGAAGGAAGGAAGGAAGGAAGGAAGGAAGTGTCGGAAGGAAGTGTCGGAAGGAAGTGTCGGAAGGAAGTGTCGGAAGGAAGGAAGGAAGGAAGGAAGGAAGGAAGGAAGGAAGGAAGGGAGTGTCGGAAGGAAGGAAGTGTCGGAAGGAAGGAAGTGTCGGAAGGAAGGAAGGAAGGAAGGAAGGAAGGAAGGAAGGAAGGAAGGAAGGAAGGAAGGAAGGAAGGAAGTGTCGGAAGGAAGTGTCGGAAGGAAGGAAGGAAGTGTCGGAAGGAAGTGTCGGAAGGAAGGAAGTGTCGGAAGGAAAGAAGTGTCGGAAGGAAGGAAATGTCGGAAGTGTCGGAAGTGTCGGAAGTGTCGGAAGGAAGGAAGTGTCGGAAGGAAGGATGGAAGGAAGGAAGGAAGGAAGGAAGGAAGGAAGGAAGGAAGGAAGGAAGGAAGGAAGGAAGGAAGGAAGGAAGTGTCGGAAGGAAGGAAGGAAGTGTCGGAAGGAAGTGTCGGAAGGAAGGAAGTGTCGGAAGGAAAGAAGTGTCGGAAGGAAGGAAGGAAGGAAGGAAGGAAGTGTCGGAAGGAAGTGTCAGAAGGAAGGAAGGAAGGAAGGAAGGAAGGAAGGAAGGAAGGAAGGAAGGAAGGAAGGAGGAAGGAAGGAAGTGTAGGAAGGAAGGAAGGAAGGAAGGAAGGAAGTGGCGGAAGGAAGTGGCGGAAGGAAGGAAGGAAGGAAGTGGCGGAAGGAAGTGGCGGAAGGAAGGAAGGAAGTGTCGGAAGGAAGGAAGTGTCGGAAGGAAGGAATGAAGGAAGTGTCGGAAGGAAGGAAGGAAGGAAGTGTCGGAAGGAAGTGTGGGAAGGAAGGAAGTGGCGGAAGGAAGTGTCGGAAGGAAGTGTCGGAAGGAAGGAAGGAAGTGTTGGAAGGAAGGAAGGAAGTGTCGGAAGGAAGTGTTGGAAGGAAGTGTCGGAAGGAAGTGTCGGATGGAAGTGTCGGAAGAAAGTGTCGGAAGGAAGTGTCGGAAGGAAGGAAGTGTCGGAAGGAAGGAAGGAAGGAAGGAAGGAAGGAAGGAAGGAAGGAAGGAAGGAAGTGTCGCAAGGAAGGAAGTGTCGGAAGGAAGTGTCGGAAGGAAGTGTCGGAAGGAAGTGTCGGAAGGAAGTGTCGGAAGGAAGGAAGGAAGGAAGGAAGGAAGGAAGGAAGGAAGGAAGGAAGGAAGGAAGGAAGGAAGGAAGTGGCGGAAGGAAGGAAGTGGCGGAAGGAAGTGGCGGAAGGAAGTGGCGGAAGGAAGTGGCGGAAGGAAGGAAGGAAGGAAGGAAGGAAGGAAGGAAGGAAGGAAGTGTCGGAAGGAAGTGTCGGAAGGAAGTGTCGGAAGGAAGTGTCGGAAGGAAGGAAGGAAGGAAGGAAGGAAGGAAGGAAGGAAGGAAGGAAGGAAGGAAGGAAGGGAGTGTCGGAAGGAAGGAAGTGTCGGAAGGAAGGAAGTGTCGGAAGGAAGGAAGGAAGGAAGGAAGGAAGGAAGGAAGGAAGGAAGGAAGGAAGGAAGGAAGGAAGTGTCGGAAGGAAGTGTCGGAAGGAAGGAAGGAAGTGTCGGAAGGAAGTGTCGGAAGGAAGGAAGTGTCGGAAGGAAAGAAGTGTCGGAAGGAAGGAAATGTCGGAAGTGTCGGAAGTGTCGGAAGTGTCGGAAGGAAGGAAGTGTCGGAAGGAAGGATGGAAGGAAGGAAGGAAGGAAGGAAGGAAGGAAGGAAGGAAGGAAGGAAGGAAGGAAGTGTCGGAAGGAAGGAAGGAAGTGTCGGAAGGAAGTGTCGGAAGGAAGGAAGTGTCGGAAGGAAAGAAGTGTCGGAAGGAAGGAAGGAAGGAAGGAAGGAAGTGTCGGAAGGAAGTGTCAGAAGGAAGGAAGGAAGGAAGGAAGGAAGGAAGGAAGGAAGGAAGGAAGGAAGGAAGGGAGGAAGTGTAGGAAGGAAGGAAGGAAGGAAGGAAGGAAGTGGCGGAAGGAAGTGGCGGAAGGAAGGAAGGAAGGAAGTGGCGGAAGGAAGTGGCGGAAGGAAGGAAGGAAGTGTCGGAAGGAAGGAAGTGTCGGAAGGAAGTGTCGGAAGGAAGTGTCGGAAGGAAGTGTCAGAAGGAAGGAAGGAAGTGTCGGAAGGAAGTGTCGGAAGGAAGTGTCGGAAGGATGTGTCGGAAGGAAGGAAGTGTCGGAAGGAAGCGTCGGAAGGAAGGAAGGAAGGAAGGAAGGAAGGAAGGAAGGAAGGAAGTGTCAGAAGAAAGGAAGGAAGGAAGTGTCGGAAGGAAGTGTCGGAAGGAAGTGTCGGAAGGAAGGAAGGAAGGAAGTGTCGGAAGGAAGTGTCGGAATAAAGGAAGGAAGGAAGGAAGGAAGGAAGGAAGGAAGGAAGGAAGGAAGGAAGGAAGGAAGGAAGGAAGGAAGGAAGGAAGTGGCGGAAGGAAGGAAGGAAGGAAGTGTCGGAAGGAAGGAAGGAAGTGTCGGAAGGAAGGAAGGAAGTGTCGGAAGGAAGGAAGTGTCGGAGGAAGTGTCGGAAGGAAGGAAGGAAGTGTCGGAAGGAAGTGTCGGAAGGAAGTGTCGGAAGGAAGTGTCGGAAGGAAGTGTCGGAAGAAAGGAAGGAAGGAAGGAAGGAAGGAAGGAAGGAAGGAAGGAAGGAAGGAAGGAAGGAAGGAAGGAAGGAAGTGTCGGAAGGAAGTGTCGGAAGGAAGTGTCGGAAGGAAGTGTCGGAAGGAAGAAAGGAAGTGTCGGAAGGAAGTGTCGGAAGGAAGTGTCGGAAGAAGTGTCGGAAGGAAGTGT
Organism: Ammospiza maritima maritima; assembly: GCA_036010785.1. NCBI lineage: Eukaryota > Metazoa > Chordata > Aves > Passeriformes > Passerellidae > Ammospiza > Ammospiza maritima. The sequence goes on from JAYKTQ010000372.1 coordinate 6,488, forward strand.
CGGAAGGAAGGAAGGAAGGAAGGAAGGAAGGAAGGAAGGAAGGAAGGAAGGAAGGAAGGAAGGAAGGAAGGAAGGAAGGAAGTGTCGGATAGATGGAAGGAAGTGTCGGAAGGAAGGAAGTGTCGGAAGGAAGGAAGGAAGGAAGTGTCGGAAGGAAGGAAGGAAGGAAGTGTCGGAAGGAAGTGTGGGAAGGAAGGAAGTGGCGGAAGGAAGTGTCGGAAGGAAGTGTCGGAAGGAAGGAAGGAAGTGTTGGAAGGAAGGAAGGAAGTGTCGGAAGGAAGTGTTGGAAGGAAGTGTCGGAAGGAAGTGTCGGATGGAAGTGTCGGAAGGAAGTGTCGGAAGGAAGTGTCGGAAAGAAGTGTCGGAAGGAAGGAAGTGTCGGAAGGAAGGAAGTGTCGGAAGGAAGGAAAGAAGGAAGGAAGGAAGGAAGGAAGGAGGGAAGGAAGGAAGGAAGGAAGGAAGGAAGGAAGGAAGGAAGGAAGGAAGGAAGGAAGGAAGGAAGGAAGGAAGGGAGGAAGTGTCGGAAGGAAGTGTCGGAAGGAAGTGTCGGAAGGAAGTGTCGGAAGGAAGGAAGGAAGGAAGGAAGGAAGGAAGGAAGGAAGGAAGTGTCGGAAGGAAGGAAGGAAGTGTCGGAAGGAAGGAAGGAAGTGTCGGAAGGAAGGAAGGAAGTGTCGGAAGGAAGTGTCGGAAGAAGTGTCGGAAGGAAGTGTCGGAAGGAAGTGTCGGAAGAAAGGAAGGAAGGAAGGAAGGAAGGAAGGAAGGAAGGAAGGAAGGAAGGAAGGAAGTGTCGGAAGGAAGTGTCGGAAGGAAGTGTCGGAAGGAAGTGTCGGAAGGAAGAAAGGAAGTGTCGGAAGGAAGTGTCGGAAGGAAGTGTCGGAAGGAAGGAAGGAAGGAAGGAAGGAAGGAAGGAAGGAAGGAAGGAAGGAAGGAAGGAAGGAAGGAAGTGTCGGATAGAAGGAAGGAACTGACGGAAGGAAGGAAGTGTCGGAAGGAAGGAAGGAAGGAAGTGTCGGAAGGAAGGAAGGAAGGAAGTGTCGGAAGGAAGTGTGGGAAGGAAGGAAGTGGCGGAAGGAAGTGTCGGAAGGAAGTGTCGGAAGGAAGGAAGGAAGTGTTGGAAGGAAGGAAGGAAGTGTCGGAAGGAAGTGTTGGAAGGAAGTGTCGGAAGGAAGTGTCGGATGGAAGTGTCGGAAGGAATTGTCGGAAGGAAGTGTCGGAAAGAAGTGTCGGAAGGGAGGAAGTGTCGGAAGGAAGGAAGTGTCGGAAGGAAGGAAGTGTCGGAAGGAAGTGTCGGAAGGAAGTGTCGGAAGGAAGTGTCAGAAGGAAGGAAGGAAGTGTCGGAAGGAAGTGTCGGAAGGAAGGAAGTGTCGGAAGGAAGCGTCGGAAGGAAGGAAGGAAGGAAGGAAGGAAGGAAGGAAGGAAGGAAGGAAGGAAGGAAGGAAGGAAGGAAGGAAGGAAGGAAGGAAGGAAGGAAGTGTCAGAAGGAAGGAAGGAAGGAAGTGTCGGAAGGAAGTGTCGTAAGGAAGTGTCGGAAGGAAGGAAGGAAGGAAGTGTCGGAAGGAAGTGTCGGAATAAAGGAAGGAAGGAAGGAAGGAAGGAAGGAAGGAAGGAAGGAAGGAAGGAAGGAAGGAAGGAAGGAAGGAAGGAATTGGCGGAAGGAAGGAAGGAAGGAAGTGTCGGAAGGAAGGAAGGAAGTGTCGGAAGGAAGGAAGGAAGTGTCGGAAGGAAGGAAGGAAGGAAGGAAGGAAGGAAGGAAGGAAGGAAGGAAGGAAGGAAGGAAGGAAGGATGTGTCGGAAGGAAGTGTCGGAAGGAAGTGTCGGAAGGAAGTGTCGGAAGGAAGTGTCGGAAGAAAGGAAGGAAGGAAGGAAGGAAGGAAGGAAGGAAGGAAGGAAGGAAGGAAGGAAGGAAGGAAGTGTCGGAAGGAAGTGTCGGAAGGAAGTGTCGGAAGGAAGTGTCGGAAGGAAGAAAGGAAGTGTCGGAAGGAAGTGTCGGAAGGAAGTGTCGGAAGGAAGTGTCGGAAGGAAGTGTCGGAAGGAAGGAAGGAAGGAAGGAAGGAAGGAAGGAAGGAAGGAAGGAAGTGTCGGATAGAAGGAAGGAAGTGTCGGAAGGAAGGAAGTGTCGGAAGGAAGGAAGGAAGGAAGTGTCGGAAGGAAGGAAGGAAGGAAGTGTCGGAAGGAAGTGTGGGAAGGAAGGAAGTGGCGGAAGGAAGTGTCGGAAGGAAGTGTCGGAAGGAAGGAAGGAAGTGTTGGAAGGAAGGAAGGAAGTGTCGGAAGGAAGTGTTGGAAGGAAGTGTCGGAAGGAAGTGTCGGATGGAAGTGTCGGAAGTAAGTGTCGGAAGGAAGTGTCGGAAAGAAGTGTCGGAAGGAAGGAAGTGTCGGAAGGAAGGAAGTGTCGGAAGGAAGGAAAGAAGGAAGGAAGGAAGGAAGGAAGGAAGGAGGGAAGGAAGGAAGGAAGGAAGGAAGGAAGGAAGGAAGGAAGGAAGGAAGGAAGGAAGGAAGGAAGGAAGGAAGGAAGGAAGGAAGGAAGGAAGGAAGGAAGGAAGGAAGGAAGGAAGGAAGGGAGGAAGTGTCGGAAGGAAGTGTCGGAAGGAAGTGTCGGAAGGAAGTGTCGGAAGGAAGGAAGGAAGGAAGGAAGGAAGGAAGGAAGGAAGGAAGGAAGGAAGGAAGGAAGGAAGTGTCGGATAGAAGGAAGGAACTGACGGAAGGAAGGAAGTGTCGGAAGGAAGGAAGGAAGGAAGTGTCGGAAGGAAGGAAGGAAGGAAGTGTCGGAAGGAAGTGTGGGAAGGAAGGAAGTGGCGGAAGGAAGTGTCGGAAGGAAGTGTCGGAAGGAAGGAAGGAAGTGTTGGAAGGAAGGAAGGAAGTGTCGGAAGGAAGTGTTGGAAGGAAGTGTCGGAAGGAAGTGTCGGATGGAAGTGTCGGAAGGAAGTGTCGGAAGGAAGTGTCGGAAAGAAATGTCGGAAGGGAGGAAGTGTCGGAAGGAAGGAAGTGTCGGAAGGAAGGAAGTGTCGGAAGGAAGTGTCGGAAGGAAGTGTCGGAAGGAAGTGTCAGAAGGAAGGAAGGAAGTGTCGGAAGGAAGTGTCGGAAGGAAGGAAGTGTCGGAAGGAAGCGTCGGAAGGAAGGAAGGAAGGAAGGAAGGAAGGAAGGAAGGAAGGAAGGAAGGAAGGAAGGAAGTGTCAGAAGGAAGGAAGGAAGGAAGTGTCGGAAGGAAGTGTCGTAAGGAAGTGTCGGAAGGAAGGAAGGAAGGAAGTGTCGGAAGGAAGTGTCGGAATAAAGGAAGGAAGGAAGGAAGGAAGGAAGGAAGGAAGGAAGGAAGGAAGGAAGGAATTGGCGGAAGGAAGGAAGGAAGGAAGTGTCGGAAGGAAGGAAGGAAGTGTCGGAAGGAAGGAAGGAAGTGTCGGAAGGAAGGAAGGAAGGAAGGAAGGAAGGAAGGAAGGAAGGAAGGAAGGAAGGAAGGAAGGAAGGAAGGAAGGAAGGATGTGTCGGAAGGAAGTGTCGGAAGGAAGTGTCGGAAGGAAGTGTCGGAAGGAAGTGTCGGAAGAAAGGAAGGAAGGAAGGAAGGAAGGAAGGAAGGAAGGAAGGAAGGAAGGAAGGAAGGAAGGAAGGAAGGAAGGAAGGAAGTGTCGGAAGGAAGTGTCGGAAGGAAGTGTCGGAAGGAAGTGTCGGAAGGAAGAAAGGAAGTGTCGGAAGGAAGTGTCGGAAGGAAGTGTCGGAAGGAAGTGTCGGAAGGAAGTGTCGGAAGGAAGGAAGGAAGGAAGGAAGGAAGGAAGGAAGGAAGGAAGGAAGGAAGGAAGGAAGGAAGGAAGGAAGTGTCGGATAGAAGGAAGGAAGTGTCGGAAGGAAGGAAGTGTCGGAAGGAAGGAAGGAAGGAAGTGTCGGAAGGAAGGAAGGAAGGAAGTGTCGGAAGGAAGTGTGGGAAGGAAGGAAGTGGCGGAAGGAAGTGTCGGAAGGAAGTGTCGGAAGGAAGGAAGGAAGTGTTGGAAGGAAGGAAGGAAGTGTCGGAAGGAAGTGTTGGAAGGAAGTGTCGGAAGGAAGTGTCGGATGGAAGTGTCGGAAGGAAGTGTCGGAAGGAAGTGTCGGAAAGAAGTGTCGGAAGGAAGGAAGTGTCGGAAGGAAGGAAGTGTCGGAAGGAAGGAAAGAAGGAAGGAAGGAAGGAAGGAAGGAAGGAGGGAAGGAAGGAAGGAAGGAAGGAAGGAAGGAAGGAAGGAAGGAAGGAAGGAAGGAAGGAAGGAAGGAAGGAAGGAAGGGAGGAAGTGTCGGAAGGAAGTGTCGGAAGGAAGTGTCGGAAGGAAGTGTCGGAAGGAAGTGTCGGAAGGAAGTGTCGGAAGGAAGGAAGGAAGGAAGGAAGGAAGGAAGGAAGGAAGGAAGGAAGGAAGGAAGGAAGGAAGGAAGGAAGGAAGTGTCGGAAGGAAGGAAGGAAGTGTCGGAAGGAAGTGTCGGAAGGAAGTGTCGGAAGGAAGTGTCGGAAGGAAGTGTCGGAAGAAAGGAAGGAAGGAAGGAAGGAAGGAAGGAAGGAAGGAAGGAAGGAAGGAAGGAAGGAAGGAAGGAAGGAAGGAAGTGTCGGAAGGAAGTGTCGGAAGGAAGTGTCGGAAGGAAGTGTCGGAAGGAAGAAAGGAAGTGTCGGAAGGAAGTGTCGGAAGGAAGTGTCGGAAGGAAGTGTCGGAAGGAAGGAAGGAAGGAAGGAAGGAAGGAAGGAAGGAAGGAAGGAAGGAAGGAAGGAAGTGTCGGATAGAAGGAAGGAAGTGTCGGAAGGAAGGAAGTGTCGGAAGGAAGGAAGGAAGGAAGTGTCGGAAGGAAGGAAGGAAGGAAGTGTCGGAAGGAAGTGTGGGAAGGAAGGAAGTGGCGGAAGGAAGTGTCGGAAGGAAGTGTCGGAAGGAAGGAAGGAAGTGTTGGAAGGAAGGAAGGAAGTGTCGGAAGGAAGTGTTGGAAGGAAGTGTCGGAAGGAAGTGTCGGATGGAAGTGTCGGAAGGAAGTGTCGGAAGGAAGTGTCGGAAAGAAGTGTCGGAAGGAAGGAAGTGTGGGAAGGAAGTGTGGGAAGGAAGGAAGGAAGGAAGGAAGGAAAGAAGGAAGGAAGGAAGGAAGGAAGGAAGGAAGGAGGGAAGGAAGGAAGGAAGGAAGGAAGGAAGGAAGGAAGGAAGGAAGGAAGGAAGGAAGGAAGGAAGGAAGGAAGGAAGGAAGGAAGGAAGGAAGGAAGGAAGGGAGGAAGTGTCGGAAGGAAGTGTCGGAAGGAAGTGTCGGAAGGAAGGAAGGAAGGAAGGAAGGAAGGAAGGAAGGAAGGAAGGAAGGAAGGAAGGAAGGAAGTGTCGGATAGAAGGAAGGAAGTGTCGGAAGGAAGGAAGTGTCGGAAGGAAGGAAGGAAGGAAGTGTCGGAAGGAAGGAAGGAAGGAAGTGTCGGAAGGAAGTGTGGGAAGGAAGGAAGTGGCGGAAGGAAGTGTCGGAAGGAAGTGTCGGAAGGAAGGAAGGAAGTGTTGGAAGGAAGGAAGGAAGGAAGTGTCGGAAGGAAGTGTTGGAAGGAAGTGTCGGAAGGAAGTGTCGGATGGAAGTGTCGGAAGAAAGTGTCGGAAGGAAGTGTCGGAAGGAAGGAAGTGTCGGAAGGAAGGAAGGAAGGAAGGAAGGAAGGAAGGAAGGAAGGAAGGAAGGAAGGAAGGAAGGAAGGAAGGAAGGAAGTGTCGCAAGGAAGGAAGTGTCGGAAGGAAGTGTCGGAAGGAAGTGTCGGAAGGAAGTGTCGGAAGGAAGTGTCGGAAGGAAGGAAGGAAGGAAGGAAGGAAGGAAGGAAGGAAGGAAGGAAGGAAGGAAGGAAGGAAGGAAGTGTCGGAAGGAAGGAAGGAAGTGTCGGAAGGAAGTGTCGGAAGGAAGGAAGTGTCGGAAGGAAAGAAGTGTCGGAAGGAAGGAAGGAAGGAAGGAAGGAAGGAAGTGTCGGAAGGAAGTGTCGGAAGGAAGTGTCGGAAGGAAGTGTCGGAAGGAAGGAAGGAAGGAAGGAAGGAAGGAAGTGGCGGAAGGAAGGAAGGAAGGAAGGAAGTGGCGGAAGGAAGTGGCGGAAGGAAGGAAGGAAGTGTCGGAAGGAAGGAAGTGTCGGAAGGAAGGAAGTGTCGGAAGGAAGTGTCGGAAGGAAGTGTCGGAAGGAAGTGTCAGAAGGAAGGAAGGAAGTGTCGGAAGGAAGTGTCGGAAGGAAGTGTCGGAAGGAAGTGTCGGAAGGAAGGAAGTGTCGGAAGGAAGCGTCGGAAGGAAGGAAGGAAGGAAGGAAGGAAGGAAGGAAGGAAGGAAGGAAGGAAGGAAGGAAGGAAGTGTCAGAAGGAAGGAAGGAAGGAAGTGTCGGAAGGAAGTGTCGGAAGGAAGTGTCGGAAGGAAGGAAGGAAGGAAGTGTTGGAAGGAAGTGTCGGAATAAAGGAAGGAAGGAAGGAAGGAAGGAAGGAAGGAAGGAAGGAAGGAAGGAAGGAAGGAAGGAAGGAAGGAAGGAAGGAAGGAAGGAAGGAAGGAAGGAAGGAAGGAAGGAAGGAAGGAAGGAAGTGGCGGAAGGAAGGAAGGAAGGAAGTGTCGGAAGGAAGGAAGGAAGTGTCGGAAGGAAGGAAGGAAGTGTCGGAAGGAAGGAAGGGTCGGAAGGAAGGAAGGAAGGAAGGAAGGAAGGAAGGAAGGAAGGAAGGAAGGAAGGAAGGAAGGAAGGAAGGAAGGAAGGAAGGAAGGAAGGAAGGAAGGAAGGAAGGAAAGAAGGAAGGGAGGAAGGGAGGAAGGGAGGAAGGAAGGAAGGAAGGAAGGAAGGAAGGAAGGAAGGAAGGAAGGAAGGAAGGAAGGAAGGAAGGAAGGAAGTGTCGGAAGGAAGGAAGGAAAGGTCGGAAGGAAGGAAGTGTCGGAAGGAAGTGTCGGAAGGAAGTGTCGGAAGGAAGGAAGTGTCGGAAGGAAGGAAGTGTCGGAAGGAAGGAAGGAAGGAAGTGTCGGAAGTGTCGGAAGTGTCGGAAGTGTCGGAAGTGTCGGAAGGAAGGAAGGAAGGAAGGAAGGAAGTGGCGGAAGGAAGTGGCGGAAGGAAGGAAGGAAGTGTCGGAAGGAAGGAAGTGTCGGAAGGAAGGAAGGAAGGAAGGAAGGAAGGAAGGAAGGAAGGAAGGAAGTGTCGGAAGGAAGTGTCGGAAGGAAGGAAGGAAGTGTCGGAAGGATGTGTCGGAAGGAAGGAAGTGTCGGAAGGAAGTGTCGGAAGGAAGGAAGTGTCGGAAGGAAGGAATTGTCGGAAGGAAGGAAGTGTCGGAAGGAAGGAAGGAAGGAAGTGTCGGAAGGAAGTGTCGGAAGGAAGTGTCGGAAGGAAGGAAGGAAGTGAAGGAAGGAAGGAAGTGTCGGAAGGAAGGAGGTGTCGGAAGGAAGTGTCGGAAGGAAGTGTCGGAAGGAAGTGTCAGAAGGAAGGAAGTGTCGGAAGGAAGTGTCGGAAGGAAGTGTCGGAAGGAAGGAAGGAAGGAAGTGTCGGAAGGAAGTGTCGGAAGGAAGGAAGTGTCGGAAGGAAGGAAGTGTCGGAAGGAAGTGTCGGAAGGAAGGAAGGAAGTGTCGGAAGGAAGTGTCGGAAGGAAGTGTCGGAAGGAAGTGTCGGAAGGAAGGAAGTGTCGGAAGGAAGCGTCGGAAGGAAGGAAGGAAGGAAGGAAGGAAGGAAGTGTCAGAAGGAAGGAAGGAAGGAAGTGTCGGAAGGAAGTGTCGGAAGGAAGTGTCGGAAGGAAGGAAGGAAGGAAGGAAGGAAGGAAGTGTCGGAAGGAAGTGTCGGAAGAAAGGAAGGAAGGAAGGAAGGAAGGAAGGAAGGAAGGAAGGAAGGAAGGAAGGAAGGAAGGAAGGAAGGAAGGAAAGGAGGAAGGAAGGGAGGAAGGAAGGGAGGAAGGAAGGAAGGAAGGAAGGAAGGAAGGAAGGAAGGAAGGAAGGAAGGAAGGAAGGAAGGAAGGAAGGAAGGAAGGAAGGAAGGAAGGAAGGAAGGAAGGAAGGAAATAAGGAAGGAAGGAAGGAAGGAAGGAAGGAAGGAAGGAAGGAAGGAAGGAAGGAAGGAAGGAAGGAAGGAAGGAAGGAAGTGTCGGAAGGAAGGAAGGAAGGAAGGAAGGAAGGAAGGAAGGAAGGAAGGAAGGAAGGAAGTGTCGGAAGGAAGGAAGGAAGGAAGGAAGTAAGGAAGTGTCGGAAGGAAGGAAGGAAGGAAGTGTCGGAAGGAAGGAAGGAAGTGTCGGAAGGAAGGAAGTGTCGGAAGGAAGTGTCGGAAGGAAGTGTCGGAAGGAAGGAAGTGTCGGAAGGAAGGAAGTGTCGGAAGTGTCGGAAGTGTCGGAAGTGTCGGAAGGAAGGAAGGAAGGAAGGAAGGAAGGAAGGAAGGAAGGAAGTGGCGGAAGGAAGTGGCGGAAGGAAGGAAGGAAGTGTCGGAAGGAAGGAAGTGTCGGAAGGAAATGTCGGAAGGAAGTGTCGGAAGGAAGGAAGGAAGGAAGGAAGGAAGGAAGGAAGGAAGGAAGGAAGGAAGGAAGGAAGGAAGTGTCGGAAGGAAGTGTCGGAAGGAAGGAAGGAAGTGTCGGAAGGATGTGTCGGAAGGAAGGAAGTGTCAGAAGGAAGTGTCGGAAGGAAGGAAGTGTCGGAAGGAAGGAAGTGTCGGAAGGAAGGAAGGAAGGAAGTGTCGGAAGGAAGTGTCGGAAGGAAGTGTCGGAAGGAAGGAAGGAAGGGAAGGAAGGAAGGAAGGAAGGAAGGAACGAAGGAAGGAAGGAAGTGTCGGAAGGAAGTGTCGGAAGGAAGTGTCGGAAGGAAGTGTCGGAAGGGAGTGTCGGAAGGAAGGAAGGAAGGAAGGAAGGATGGAAGGAAGGAAGTGGCGGAAGGAAGTGGCGGAAGGAAGTGGCGGAAGGAAGTGGCGGAAGTGGCGGAAGTGGCGGAAGTGGCGGAAGGAAGGAAGGAAGGAAGGAAGGAAGGAAGGAAGGAAGTGGCGGAAGGAAGGAAGTGGCGGAAGGAAGGAAGTGGCGGAAGGAAGGAAGTGGCGGAAGGAAGGAAGTGGCGGAAGGAAGTGGCGGAAGGAAGTGGCGGAAGGAAGGAAGGAAGGAAGGAAGGAAGGAAGGAAGGAAGGAAGGAAGTGTCGGACGGAAGTGGCGGAAGGAAGGAAGTGGCGGAAGGAAGTGGCGGATGGAAGTGGTGGAAGGAAGAAACGGAAGGAAGTGTCGGAAGGAAGTGGCGGAAGTGGCGAAAGGAAGAGGGAGGAAGGAAGGAAGGAAGGAAGGAAGGAAGGAAGGAAGGAAGGAAGGAAGGAAGGAAGGAAGGAAGGAAGGAAGGAAGGAAGGAAGTGTCGGAAGGAAGGAAGGAAGTGTCGGAAGGAAGGAAGGAAGTGTCGGAAGGAAGTGTCGGAAGGAAGTGTCGGAAGGAAGTGTCGGAAGGAAGTGTCGGAAGGAAGGAAGGAAGTGTCGGAAGGAAGGAAGGAAGTGGCGGAAGGAAGTGTCGGAAGGAAGTGTCGGAAGGAAGGAAGTGTCGGAAGGAAGTGTCGGAAGGAAGTGTCGGAAGGAAGTGTCGGAAGGAAGTGTCGGAAGGAAGTGTCGGAAGGAAGTGTCGGAAGGAAGTGTCGGAAGGAAGTGTCGGAAGGAAGGAAGGAAGGAAGGAAGGAAGGAAGGAAGGAAGGAAGGAAGGAAGGAAGGAAGGAGGGAGGGAAGGAGGGAAGGAGGGAAGGAGGGAAGGAAGGAAGGAAGGAGGGAAGGAAGGAGGGAAGGAAGGAAGGAAGGAAGGAAGGAAGGAAGGAAGGAAGGAAGGAAGGAAGGAAGGAAGGAAGGAAGGAAGGAAGGAAGGAAGGAAGGAAGGAAGGAAGGAAGGAAGGAAGGAAGGAAGGAGGGAAGGAAGGAGGGAAGGAAGGAGGGAAGGAAGGAGGGAAGGAAGGAGGGAAGGAAGGAAGGAAGGAAGGAAGGAAGGAAGGAAGGAAGGAAGGAAGGAAGGAAGGAAGGAAGGAAGGAAGGAAGGAAGGAAGGAAGGAAGGAAGGAAGGAAGTGTCGGATATAAGGAAGGAAGTGTCGGAAGGAAGGAAGTGTCGGAAGGAAGGAAGGAAGTGTCGGAAGGAAGGAAGGAAGGAAGTGTCGGAAGGAAGTGTCGGAAGGAAGTGTCGGAAGGAAGGAAGGAAGGAAGGAAGGAAGGAAGGAAGGAAGGAAGGAAGGAAGGAAGTGTCGGAAGGAAGTGTCGGAAGGAAGGAAGGAAGTGTCGGAAGGAAGGAAGGAAGTGTCGGAAGGAAGTGTCGGAAGGAAGTGTCGGAAGGAAGTGTCGGAAGGAAGTGTCGGAAGGAAGGAAGGAAGTGTCGGAAGTAAGGAAGGAAGTGGCGGAAGGAAGTGGCGGAAGGAAGTGGCGGAAGGAAGTGGCGGAAGGAAGTGGCGGAAGCGGCGGAAGGAAGTGGCGGAAGTGGCGGAAGTGGCGGAAGGAAGGAAGGAAGTGGCGGAACGAAGGAAGTGGCGGAAGGAAGGAAGTGGCGGAAGGAAGTGGCGGAAGGAAGTGGCGGAAGGAAGTGGAGGAAGGAAGTGGCGGAAGGAAGTGGCGGAAGGAAGTGGCGGAAGGAAGGAAGGAAGGAAGGAAGGAAGGAAGGAAGGAAGGAAGGAAGGAAGGAAGTGTCGGAAGGAAGGAAGGAAGGAAGGAAGGAAGGAAGGAAGGAAGGAAGGAAGGAAGTGTCGGAAGGAAGTGGCGGAAGGAAGGAAGTGGCGGAAGGAAGGAAGTGGCGGAAGGAAGAAAGTGGCGGAAGGAAGTGGCGGAAGGAAGTGGCGGAAGGAAGTGGCGGAAGGAAGGAAGGAAGGAAGGAAGGAAGGAAGGAAGGAAGGAAGGAAGGAAGGAAGTGTCGGACGGAAGTGGCGGAAGGAAGGAAGTGGAGGAAGGAAGTGGCGGATGGAAGTGGTGGAAGGAAGAAACGGAAGGAAGTGTCGGAAGGAAGTGGCGGAAGTGGCGAAAGGAAGAGGAAGGAAGGAAGGAAGGAAGGAAGGAAGGAAGGAAGGAAGGAAGGAAGGAAGGAAGGAAGGAAGGAAGGAAGGAAGGAAGGAAGTGTCGGACGGAAGTGGCGGAAGGAAGGAAGTGGCGTAAGGAAGTGGCGGATGGAAGTGGTGGAAGGAAGAAACGGAAGGAAGTGTCGGAAGGAAGTGGCGGAAGTGGCGAAAGGAAGAGGAAGGAAGGAAGGAAGGAAGGAAGGAAGGAAGGAAGGAAGGAAGGAAGGAAGGAAGGAAGGAAGGAAGGAAGGAAGGAAGGAAGGAAGGAAGGAAGGAAAGAAGGAAGGAAGGAAGGAAGGAAGTGTCGGAAGGAAGGAAGGAAGTGTCGGAAGGAAGGAAGGAAGTGTCGGAAGGAAGGAAGGAAGTGTCGGAAGGAAGTGTCGGAAGGAAGTGTCGGAAGGAAGTGTCGGAAGGAAGGAAGGAAGTGTCGGAAGGAAGGAAGGAAGTGGCGGAAGGAAGTGTCGGAAGGAAGTGTCGGAAGGAAGGAAGTGTCGGAAGGAAGTGTCGGAAGGAAGTGTCGGAAGGAAGTGTCGGAAGGAAGTGTCGGAAGGAAGTGTCGGAAGGAAGTGTCGGAAGGAAGGAAGGAAGGAAGGAAGGAAGGAAGGAAGGAAGGAAGGAAGGAAGGAAGGAAGGAAGGAAGGAAGGAAGGAAGGAAGGAAGGAAGGAAGGAAGGAGGGAGGGAAGGAGGGAAGGAGGGAAGGAGGGAAGGAAAGAAGGAGGGAAGGAAGGAGGGAAGGAAGGAAGGAAGGAAGGAAGGAAGGAAGGAAGGAAGGAAGGAAGGAAGGAAGGAAGGAAGGAAGGAAGGAAGGAAGGAAGGAAGGAAGTGTCGGATATAAGGAAGGAAGTGTCGGAAGGAAGGAAGTGTCGGAAGGAAGGAAGGAAGTGTCGGAAGGAAGGAAGGAAGGAAGTGTCGGAAGGAAGTGTCGGAAGGAAGTGTCGGAAGGAAGGAAGGAAGGAAGGAAGGAAGGAAGGAAGGAAGGAAGGAAGGAAGTGTCGGAAGGAAGGAAGGAAGTGTCGGAAGGAAGGAAGGAAGTGTCGGAAGGAAGTGTCGGAAGGAAGTGTCGGAAGGAAGTGTCGGAAGGAAGTGTCGGAAGGAAGGAAGGAAGTGTCGGAAGTAAGGAAGGAAGTGGCGGAAGGAAGTGGCGGAAGGAAGTGGCGGAAGGAAGTGGCGGAAGGAAGTGGCGGAAGCGGCGGAAGGAAGTGGCGGAAGTGGCGGAAGTGGCGGAAGGAAGGAAGGAAGTGGCGGAACGAAGGAAGTGGCGGAAGGAAGGAAGTGGCGGAAGGAAGTGGCGGAAGGAAGTGGCGGAAGGAAGTGGCGGAAGGAAGTGGCGGAAGGAAGTGGCGGAAGGAAGTGGCGGAAGGAAGGAAGGAAGGAAGGAAGGAAGGAAGGAAGGAAGGAAGGAAGTGTCGGAAGGAAGGAAGGAAGGAAGGAAGGAAGGAAGGAAGGAAGGAAGGAAGGAAGGAAGGAAGGAAGGAAGTGTCGGAAGGAAGTGGCGGAAGGAAGGAAGTGGCGGAAGGAAGTGGCAGATGGAAATGGTGGAAGGAAGAAACGGAAGGAAGTGTCGGAAGGAAGTGGCGGAAGTGGCGGAAGGATGAGGAAGGAAGGAAGGAAGGAAGGAAGGAAGGAAGGAAGGAAGGAAGGAAGGAAGGAAGGAAGGAAGGAAGGAAGGAAGGAAGGAAGGAAGGAAGGAAGGAAGGAAGGAAGGAAGGAAGGAAGGAAGGAAGGAAGGAAGGAAGGAAGGAAGGAAGTGGCGGAAGGAAGGAAGGAAGGAAGGAAGGAAGGAAGGAAGGAAGGAAGGAAGGAAGGAAGGAAGGAAGGAAGGAAGGAAGGAAGTGTCGGATAGAAGGAAGGAAGTGTCGGAAGGAAGTGTCGGAAGGAAGTGTCGGAAGGAAGTGTCGGAAGGAAGTGTCGGAAGGAAGGAAGGAAGGAAGGAAGGAAGGAAGGAAGGAAGGAAGGAAGGAAGGAAGGAAGGAAGGAAGTGTCGGAAGGAAGGAAGTGTCGGAAGGAAGGAAGTGTCGGAAGGAAGGAAGGAAGTGTCGGAAGGAAGTGTCGGAAGGAAGTGTCGGAAGGAAGTGTCGGAAGGAAGTGTCGGAAGGAAGGAAGGAAGTGTCGGAAGGAAGGAAGGAAGTGTCGGAAGGAAGTGTCGGAAGGAAGTGTCGGAAGGAAGTGTCGGAAGGAAGGAAGTGTCGGAAGGAAGTGTCGGAAGGAAGTGTCGGAAGGAAGTGTCGGAAGGAAGTGTCGGAAGGAAGGAAGGAAGGAAGGAAGGCAGGAAGGAAGGAAGGAAGGAAGGAAGGAAGGAAGGAAGGAAGGAAGGAAGGAAGGAAGGAAGTGTCGGAAGGAAGTGTCAGAAGGAAGTGTCGGAAGGAAGTGTCGGAAGGAAGGAAGGAAGTGTCGGAAGGAAGGAAGGAAGTGGCGGAAGAAAGTGGCGGAAGGAAGTGGCGGAAGTGGCGGAAGGAAGTGGCGAAAGTTGCGGAAGGAAGGAAGGAAGGAAGGAAGGAAGGAAGGAAGGAAGGAAGTGGCGGAAGGAAGGAAGTGTCGGAAGGAAGTGTCGGAAGGAAGTGTCGGAAGGAAGGAAGGAAGGAAGGAAGGAAGGAAGGAAGGAAGGAAGGAAGGAAGGAAGGAAGGAAGGAAGGAAGGAGGGAAGGAAGTGTCGGAAGGAAGTGGCGGAAGGAAGTAAGTGGCGGAAGGAAGTGGCGGATGGAAGTGGTGGAAGGAAGAAACGGAAGGAAGTGTCGGAAGGAAGTGGCGGAAGTGGCGGAAGGAAGAGGAAGGAAGGAAGGAAGGAAGGAAGGAAGGAAGGAAGGAAGGAAGGAAGGAAGGAAGGAAGGAAGGAAGGAAGGAAGGAAGGAAGGAAGTGTCGGAAGGAAGGAAGGAAGTGTCGGAAGGAAGGAAGGAAGTGTCGGAAGGAAGTGTCGGAAAGAAGTGGCGGAAGGAAGTGTCGGAAGGAAGTGTCGGAAGGAAGGTAGGAAGTGTCGGAAGGAAGGAAGGAAGTGTCGGAAGGAAGTGTCGGAAGGAAGTGTCGGAAGGAAGTGTCAGAAGGAAGGAAGTGTCGGAAGGAAGTGTCCGAAGGAAGAGTCGGAAGGAAGTGTCGGAAGGAAGTGTCGGAAGGAAGGAAGGAAGGAAGGCAGGAAGGAAGGAAGGAAGGAAGGAAGGAAGGAAGGAAGGAAGTGTCGGATAGAAGGAAGGAAGTGTCGGAAGGAAGGAAGGAAGGAAGGAAGGAAGGAAGGTAGGAAGGAAGGAAGTGTCGGAAGGAAGGAAGTGTCGGAAGGAAGGAAGTGTCGGAAGGAAGTGTCGGAAGGAAGTGTCGGAAGGAAGGAAGTGTCGGAAGGAAGGAAGTGTCGGAAGGAAGGAAGGAAGGAAGTGTCGGAAGTGTCGTAAGTGTCGTAAGTGTCGGAAGTGTCGGAAGGAAGGAAGGAAGGAAGGAAGGAAGGAAGGAAGGAAGGAAGTGGCGGAAGGAAGTGGCGGAAGGAAGTGGCGGAAGGAAGGAAGGAAGGAAGGAAGGAAGGAAGGAAGGAAGGAAGGAAGGAAGGAAGGAAGGAAGGAAGGAAGGAAGGAAGGAAGGAAGGAAGTGTCGGAAGGAAGTGTCGGAAGGAAGTGTCGGAAGGAAGGAAGGAAGGAAGGAAGGAAGGAAGGAAGGAAGGAAGGAAGGAAGGAAGGAAGGAAGTGTCGGAAGGATTGAAGTGTCGGAAGGAAGGAAGGAAGGAAGGAAGGAAGGAAGGAAGGAAGGAAGGAAGGAAGGAAGGAAGGAAGGAAGGAAGTGTCGGAAGGAAGGAAGGAAGTGTCGGAAGGAAGTGTCGGAAGGAAGTGTCGGAAGGAAGTGTCGGAAGGAAGTGTCGGAAGGAAGTGTCGGAAGGAAGTGTCGGAAGGAAGTGTCGGAAGGAAGTGTCGGAAGGAAGGAAGGAAGGAAGGAAGGAAGGAAGGAAGGAAGGAAGGAAGGAAGGAAGGAAGGAGGGAGGGAAGGAGGGAAGGAGGGAAGGAGGGAAGGAAGGAAGGAAGGAAGGAAGGAAGGAAGGAAGGAAGGAAGGAAGGAAGGAAGGAAGGAAGGAAGGAAGGAAGGAAGGAAGGAAGGAAGGAAGGAGGGAAGGAAGGAGGGAAGGAAGGAGGGAAGGAAGGAGGGAAGGAAGGAGGGAAGGAAGGAAGGAAGGAAGGAAGGAAGGAAGGAAGGAAGGAAGGAAGGAAGGAAGGAAGGAAGGAAGGAAGGAAGGAAGGAAGGAAGGAAGGAAGGAAGGAAGGAAGGAAGGAAGGAAGGAAGGAAGTGTCGGATATAAGGAAGGAAGTGTCGGAAGGAAGGAAGTGTCGGAAGGAAGGAAGGAAGTGTCGGAAGTAAGGAAGGAAGTGGCGGAAGGAAGTGGCGGAAGGAAGTGGCGGAAGGAAGTGGCGGAAGGAAGTGGCGGAAGCGGCGGAAGGAAGTGGCGGAAGTGGCGGAAGTGGCGGAAGGAAGGAAGGAAGTGGCGGAACGAAGGAAGTGGCGGAAGGAAGGAAGTGGCGGAAGGAAGTGGCGGAAGGAAGTGGCGGAAGGAAGTGGCGGAAGGAAGTGGCGGAAGGAAGTGGCGGAAGGAAGTGGCGGAAGGAAGGAAGGAAGGAAGGAAGGAAGGAAGGAAGGAAGGAAGGAAGTGTCGGAAGGAAGGAAGGAAGGAAGGAAGGAAGGAAGGAAGGAAGGAAGGAAGGAAGGAAGGAAGGAAGGAAGGAAGGAAGTGTCGGAAGGAAGTGGCGGAAGGAAGGAAGTGGCGGAAGGAAGTGGCAGATGGAAATGGTGGAAGGAAGAAACGGAAGGAAGTGTCGGAAGGAAGTGGCGGAAGTGGCGGAAGGATGAGGAAGGAAGGAAGGAAGGAAGGAAGGAAGGAAGGAAGGAAGGAAGGAAGGAAGGAAGGAAGGAAGGAAGGAAGGAAGGAAGGAAGGAAGGAAGGAAGGAAGGAAGGAAGGAAGGAAGGAAGGAAGGAAGGAAGGAAGGAAGGAAGGAAGGAAGGAAGGAAGGAAGTGGCGGAAGGAAGGAAGGAAGGAAGGAAGGAAGGAAGGAAGGAAGGAAGGAAGGAAGGAAGGAAGGAAGGAAGGAAGGAAGGAAGGAAGGAAGTGTCGGATAGAAGGAAGGAAGTGTCGGAAGGAAGTGTCGGAAGGAAGTGTCGGAAGGAAGTGTCGGAAGGAAGTGTCGGAAGGAAGGAAGGAAGGAAGGAAGGAAGGAAGGAAGGAAGGAAGGAAGGAAGGAAGGAAGTGTCGGAAGGAAGGAAGTGTCGGAAGGAAGGAAGTGTCGGAAGGAAGGAAGGAAGTGTCGGAAGGAAGTGTCGGAAGGAAGTGTCGGAAGGAAGTGTCGGAAGGAAGTGTCGGAAGGAAGGAAGGAAGTGTCGGAAGGAAGGAAGGAAGTGTCGGAAGGAAGTGTCGGAAGGAAGTGTCGAAGGAAGTGTCGGAAGGAAGGAAGTGTCGGAAGGAAGTGTCGGAAGGAAGTGTCGGAAGGAAGTGTCGGAAGGAAGTGTCGGAAGGAAGGAAGGAAGGAAGGAAGGCAGGAAGGAAGGAAGGAAGGAAGGAAGGAAGGAAGGAAGGAAGGAAGGAAGGAAGGAAGGAAGGAAGTGTCGGAAGGAAGTGTCAGAAGGAAGTGTCGGAAGGAAGTGTCGGAAGGAAGGAAGGAAGTGTCGGAAGGAAGGAAGGAAGTGGCGGAAGAAAGTGGCGGAAGGAAGTGGCGGAAGTGGCGGAAGGAAGTGGCGAAAGTTGCGGAAGGAAGGAAGGAAGGAAGGAAGGAAGGAAGGAAGGAAGGAAGGAAGTGGCGGAAGGAAGGAAGTGTCGGAAGGAAGTGTCGGAAGGAAGTGTCGGAAGGAAGGAAGGAAGGAAGGAAGGAAGGAAGGAAGGAAGGAAGGAAGGAAGGAAGGAAGGAAGGAAGGAGGGAAGGAAGTGTCGGAAGGAAGTGGCGGAAGGAAGTAAGTGGCGGAAGGAAGTGGCGGATGGAAGTGGTGGAAGGAAGAAACGGAAGGAAGTGTCGGAAGGAAGTGGCGGAAGTGGCGGAAGGAAGAGGAAGGAAGGAAGGAAGGAAGGAAGGAAGGAAGGAAGGAAGGAAGGAAGGAAGGAAGGAAGGAAGGAAGGAAGGAAGGAAGGAAGGAAGGAAGGAAGTGTCGGAAGGAAGGAAGGAAGTGTCGGAAGGAAGGAAGGAAGTGTCGGAAGGAAGTGTCGGAAAGAAGTGGCGGAAGGAAGTGTCGGAAGGAAGTGTCGGAAGGAAGGTAGGAAGTGTCGGAAGGAAGGAAGGAAGTGTCGGAAGGAAGTGTCGGAAGGAAGTGTCGGAAGGAAGTGTCAGAAGGAAGGAAGTGTCGGAAGGAAGTGTCCGAAGGAAGAGTCGGAAGGAAGTGTCGGAAGGAAGTGTCGGAAGGAAGGAAGGAAGGAAGGCAGGAAGGAAGGAAGGAAGGAAGGAAGGAAGGAAGGAAGGAAGTGTCGGATAGAAGGAAGGAAGTGTCGGAAGGAAGGAAGGAAGGAAGGAAGGAAGGTAGGAAGGAAGGAAGTGTCGGAAGGAAGGAAGTGTCGGAAGGAAGGAAGTGTCGGAAGGAAGTGTCGGAAGGAAGTGTCGGAAGGAAGGAAGTGTCGGAAGGAAGGAAGTGTCGGAAGGAAGGAAGGAAGGAAGTGTCGGAAGTGTCGTAAGTGTCGTAAGTGTCGGAAGTGTCGGAAGGAAGGAAGGAAGGAAGGAAGGAAGGAAGGAAGGAAGGAAGTGGCGGAAGGAAGTGGCGGAAGGAAGTGGCGGAAGGAAGGAAGGAAGGAAGGAAGGAAGGAAGGAAGGAAGGAAGGAAGGAAGGAAGGAAGGAAGGAAGGAAGGAAGGAAGGAAGTGTCGGAAGGAAGTGTCGGAAGGAAGTGTCGGAAGGAAGGAAGGAAGGAAGGAAGGAAGGAAGGAAGGAAGGAAGGAAGGAAGGAAGGAAGTGTCGGAAGGATTGAAGTGTCGGAAGGAAGGAAGGAAGGAAGGAAGGAAGGAAGGAAGGAAGGAAGGAAGGAAGGAAGGAAGGAAGGAAGGAAGGAAGGAAGTGTCGGAAGGAAGGAAGGAAGTGTCGGAAGGAAGTGTCGGAAGGAAGTGTCGGAAGGAAGTGTCGGAAGGAAGTGTCGGAAGGAAGTGTCGGAAGGAAGTGTCGGAAGGAAGTGTCGGAAGGAAGTGTCGGAAGGAAGGAAGGAAGGAAGGAAGGAAGGAAGGAAGGAAGGAAGGAAGGAAGGAAGGAAGGAGGGAGGGAAGGAGGGAAGGAGGGAAGGAGGGAAGGAAGGAAGGAAGGAAGGAAGGAAGGAAGGAAGGAAGGAAGGAAGGAAGGAAGGAAGGAAGGAAGGAAGGAAGGAAGGAAGGAAGGAAGGAAGGAGGGAAGGAAGGAGGGAAGGAAGGAGGGAAGGAAGGAGGGAAGGAAGGAGGGAAGGAAGGAAGGAAGGAAGGAAGGAAGGAAGGAAGGAAGGAAGGAAGGAAGGAAGGAAGGAAGGAAGGAAGGAAGGAAGGAAGGAAGGAAGGAAGGAAGGAAGGAAGGAAGGAAGGAAGGAAGTGTCGGATATAAGGAAGGAAGTGTCGGAAGGAAGGAAGTGTCGGAAGGAAGGAAGGAAGTGTCGGAAGGAAGGAAGGAAGGAAGTGTCGGAAGGAAGTGTCGGATGGAAGTGTCGGAAGGAAGGAAGGAAGGAAGGAAGGAAGGAAGGAAGGAAGGAAGGAAGGAAGGAAGTGTCGGAAGGAAGTGTCGGAAGGAAGGAAGGAAGTGTCGGAAGGAAGGAAGGAAGTGTCGGAAGGAAGTGTCGGAAGGAAGTGTCGGAAGGAAGTGTCGGAAGGAAGTGTCGGAAGGAAGGAAGGAAGTGTCGGAAGTAAGGAAGGAAGTGGCGGAAGGAAGTGGCGGAAGGAAGTGGCGGAAGGAAGTGGCGGAAGGAAGTGGCGGAAGCGGCGGAAGGAAGTGGCGGAAGTGGCGGAAGTGGCGGAAGGAAGGAAGGAAGTGGCGGAACGAAGGAAGTGGCGGAAGGAAGGAAGTGGCGGAAGGAAGTGGCGGAAGGAAGTGGCGGAAGGAAGTGGAGGAAGGAAGTGGCGGAAGGAAGTGGCGGAAGGAAGTGGCGGAAGGAAGGAAGGAAGGAAGGAAGGAAGGAAGGAAGGAAGGAAGGAAGGAAGGAAGTGTCGGAAGGAAGGAAGGAAGGAAGGAAGGAAGGAAGGAAGGAAGGAAGGAAGTGTCGGAAGGAAGTGGCGGAAGGAAGGAAGTGGCGGAAGGAAGGAAGTGGCGGAAGGAAGAAAGTGGCGGAAGGAAGTGGCGGAAGGAAGTGGCGGAAGGAAGTGGCGGAAGGAAGGAAGGAAGGAAGGAAGGAAGGAAGGAAGGAAGGAAGGAAGGAAGTGTCGGACGGAAGTGGCGGAAGGAAGGAAGTGGAGGAAGGAAGTGGCGGATGGAAGTGGTGGAAGGAAGAAACGGAAGGAAGTGTCGGAAGGAAGTGGCGGAAGTGGCGAAAGGAAGAGGAAGGAAGGAAGGAAGGAAGGAAGGAAGGAAGGAAGGAAGGAAGGAAGGAAGGAAGGAAGGAAGGAAGGAAGGAAGGAAGGAAGTGTCGGACGGAAGTGGCGGAAGGAAGGAAGTGGCGTAAGGAAGTGGCGGATGGAAGTGGTGGAAGGAAGAAACGGAAGGAAGTGTCGGAAGGAAGTGGCGGAAGTGGCGAAAGGAAGAGGAAGGAAGGAAGGAAGGAAGGAAGGAAGGAAGGAAGGAAGGAAGGAAGGAAGGAAGGAAGGAAGGAAGGAAGGAAGGAAGGAAGGAAAGAAGGAAGGAAGGAAGGAAGGAAGTGTCGGAAGGAAGGAAGGAAGTGTCGGAAGGAAGGAAGGAAGTGTCGGAAGGAAGGAAGGAAGTGTCGGAAGGAAGTGTCGGAAGGAAGTGTCGGAAGGAAGTGTCGGAAGGAAGGAAGGAAGTGTCGGAAGGAAGGAAGGAAGTGGCGGAAGGAAGTGTCGGAAGGAAGTGTCGGAAGGAAGGAAGTGTCGGAAGGAAGTGTCGGAAGGAAGTGTCGGAAGGAAGTGTCGGAAGGAAGTGTCGGAAGGAAGTGTCGGAAGGAAGGAAGGAAGGAAGGAAGGAAGGAAGGAAGGAAGGAAGGAAGGAAGGAAGGAAGGAAGGAAGGAAGGAAGGAAGGAAGGAAGGAAGGAAGGAAGGAAGGAAGGAAGGAAGGAAGGAAGGAAGGAAGGAAGGAAGGAAGGAGGGAGGGAAGGAGGGAAGGAGGGAAGGAGGGAAGGAAAGAAGGAGGGAAGGAAGGAGGGAAGGAAGGAAGGAAGGAAGGAAGGAAGGAAGGAAGGAAGGAAGGAAGGAAGGAAGGAAGGAAGGAAGGAAGGAAGGAAGGAAGGAAGGAAGGAAGGAAGGAAGTGTCGGATATAAGGAAGGAAGTGTCGGAAGGAAGGAAGTGTCGGAAGGAAGGAAGGAAGTGTCGGAAGGAAGGAAGGAAGGAAGTGTCGGAAGGAAGTGTCGGAAGGAAGTGTCGGAAGGAAGGAAGGAAGGAAGGAAGGAAGGAAGGAAGGAAGGAAGGAAGGAAGGAAGTGTCGGAAGGAAGGAAGGAAGTGTCGGAAGGAAGGAAGGAAGTGTCGGAAGGAAGTGTCGGAAGGAAGTGTCGGAAGGAAGTGTCGGAAGGAAGTGTCGGAAGGAAGGAAGGAAGTGTCGGAAGTAAGGAAGGAAGTGGCGGAAGGAAGTGGCGGAAGGAAGTGGCGGAAGGAAGTGGCGGAAGGAAGTGGCGGAAGCGGCGGAAGGAAGTGGCGGAAGTGGCGGAAGTGGCGGAAGGAAGGAAGGAAGTGGCGGAACGAAGGAAGTGGCGGAAGGAAGGAAGTGGCGGAAGGAAGTGGCGGAAGGAAGTGGCGGAAGGAAGTGGCGGAAGGAAGTGGCGGAAGGAAGTGGCGGAAGGAAGTGGCGGAAGGAAGGAAGGAAGGAAGGAAGGAAGGAAGGAAGGAAGGAAGGAAGGAAGGAAGTGTCGGAAGGAAGGAAGGAAGGAAGGAAGGAAGGAAGGAAGGAAGGAAGGAAGGAAGGAAGGAAGGAAGTGTCGGAAGGAAGTGGCGGAAGGAAGGAAGTGGCGGAAGGAAGTGGCAGATGGAAATGGTGGAAGGAAGAAACGGAAGGAAGTGTCGGAAGGAAGTGGCGGAAGTGGCGGAAGGATGAGGAAGGAAGGAAGGAAGGAAGGAAGGAAGGAAGGAAGGAAGGAAGGAAGGAAGGAAGGAAGGAAGGAAGGAAGGAAGGAAGGAAGGAAGGAAGGAAGGAAGGAAGGAAGGAAGGAAGGAAGGAAGGAAGGAAGGAAGGAAGTGGCGGAAGGAAGGAAGGAAGGAAGGAAGGAAGGAAGGAAGGAAGGAAGGAAGGAAGGAAGGAAGGAAGGAAGGAAGGAAGGAAGTGTCGGATAGAAGGAAGGAAGTGTCGGAAGGAAGTGTCGGAAGGAAGTGTCGGAAGGAAGTGTCGGAAGGAAGTGTCGGAAGGAAGGAAGGAAGGAAGGAAGGAAGGAAGGAAGGAAGGAAGGAAGGAAGGAAGGAAGTGTCGGAAGGAAGGAAGTGTCGGAAGGAAGGAAGTGTCGGAAGGAAGGAAGGAAGTGTCGGAAGGAAGTGTCGGAAGGAAGTGTCGGAAGGAAGTGTCGGAAGGAAGTGTCGGAAGGAAGGAAGGAAGTGTCGGAAGGAAGGAAGGAAGTGTCGGAAGGAAGTGTCGGAAGGAAGTGTCGGAAGGAAGTGTCGGAAGGAAGGAAGTGTCGGAAGGAAGTGTCGGAAGGAAGTGTCGGAAGGAAGTGTCGGAAGGAAGTGTCGGAAGGAAGGAAGGAAGGAAGGAAGGCAGGAAGGAAGGAAGGAAGGAAGGAAGGAAGGAAGGAAGGAAGGAAGGAAGGAAGGAAGGAAGTGTCGGAAGGAAGTGTCAGAAGGAAGTGTCGGAAGGAAGTGTCGGAAGGAAGGAAGGAAGTGTCGGAAGGAAGGAAGGAAGTGGCGGAAGAAAGTGGCGGAAGGAAGTGGCGGAAGTGGCGGAAGGAAGTGGCGAAAGTTGCGGAAGGAAGGAAGGAAGGAAGGAAGGAAGGAAGGAAGGAAGGAAGTGGCGGAAGGAAGGAAGTGTCGGAAGGAAGTGTCGGAAGGAAGTGTCGGAAGGAAGGAAGGAAGGAAGGAAGGAAGGAAGGAAGGAAGGAAGGAAGGAAGGAAGGAAGGAAGGAAGGAAGGAGGGAAGGAAGTGTCGGAAGGAAGTGGCGGAAGGAAGGAAGTGGCGGAAGGAAGTGGCGGATGGAAGTGGTGGAAGGAAGAAACGGAAGGAAGTGTCGGAAGGAAGTGGCGGAAGTGGCGGAAGGAAGAGGAAGGAAGGAAGGAAGGAAGGAAGGAAGGAAGGAAGGAAGGAAGGAAGGAAGGAAGGAAGGAAGGAAGGAAGGAAGGAAGGAAGGAAGGAAGTGTCGGAAGGAAGGAAGGAAGTGTCGGAAGGAAGGAAGGAAGTGTCGGAAGGAAGTGTCGGAAAGAAGTGGCGGAAGGAAGTGTCGGAAGGAAGTGTCGGAAGGAAGGTAGGAAGTGTCGGAAGGAAGGAAGGAAGTGTCGGAAGGAAGTGTCGGAAGGAAGTGTCGGAAGGAAGTGTCAGAAGGAAGGAAGTGTCGGAAGGAAGTGTCCGAAGGAAGAGTCGGAAGGAAGTGTCGGAAGGAAGTGTCGGAAGGAAGGAAGGAAGGAAGGCAGGAAGGAAGGAAGGAAGGAAGGAAGGAAGGAAGGAAGGAAGTGTCGGATAGAAGGAAGGAAGTGTCGGAAGGAAGGAAGGAAGGAAGGAAGGAAGGAAGGTAGGAAGGAAGGAAGTGTCGGAAGGAAGGAAGTGTCGGAAGGAAGGAAGTGTCGGAAGGAAGTGTCGGAAGGAAGTGTCGGAAGGAAGGAAGTGTCGGAAGGAAGGAAGTGTCGGAAGGAAGGAAGGAAGGAAGTGTCGGAAGTGTCGTAAGTGTCGTAAGTGTCGGAAGTGTCGGAAGGAAGGAAGGAAGGAAGGAAGGAAGGAAGGAAGGAAGGAAGTGGCGGAAGGAAGTGGCGGAAGGAAGTGGCGGAAGGAAGGAAGGAAGGAAGGAAGGAAGGAAGGAAGGAAGGAAGGAAGGAAGGAAGGAAGGAAGGAAGGAAGGAAGGAAGTGTCGGAAGGAAGTGTCGGAAGGAAGTGTCGGAAGGAAGGAAGGAAGGAAGGAAGGAAGGAAGGAAGGAAGGAAGGAAGGAAGGAAGTGTCGGAAGGATTGAAGTGTCGGAAGGAAGGAAGGAAGGAAGGAAGGAAGGAAGGAAGGAAGGAAGGAAGGAAGGAAGGAAGGAAGGAAGTGTCGGAAGGAAGGAAGGAAGTGTCGGAAGGAAGTGTCGGAAGCAAGGAAGTGTCGGAAGGAAGGAAGGAAGGAAGTGTCGGAAGGAAGTGTCGGAAGGAAGTGTCGGAAGGAAGGAAGGAAGGGAAGGAAGGAAGGAAGGAAGGAAGGAAGGAAGGAAGGAAGGAAGGAAGGAAGGAAGGAAGGAAGGAAGGAAGGAAGGAAGGAAGGAAGGAAGTGTCGGAAGGAAGTGTCGGAAGGGAGTGTCGGAAGGAAGGAAGGAAGGAAGGAAGGAAGGAAGGATGGAAGGAAGGAAGTGGCGGAAGGAAGTGGCAGAAGGAAGTGGCGGAAGGAAGTGGCGGAAGTGGCGGAAGTGGCGGAAGGAAGGAAGGAAGGAAGGAAGGAAGGAAGG
>JAYKTQ010000372.1:40000-45000 GCA_036010785.1 Ammospiza maritima maritima
GGAAGGAAGGAAGGAAGTGTCGGAAGGAAGGAAGTGTCGGAAGGAAGTGTCGGAAGGAAGTGTCGGAAGGAAGGAAGTGTCGGAAGGAAGGAAGTGTCGGAAGGAAGGAAGGAAGGAAGTGTCGGAAGTGTCGTAAGTGTCGTAAGTGTCGGAAGTGTCGGAAGGGAAGGAAGGAAGGAAGGAAGGAAGGAAGGAAGGAAGGAAGGAAGGAAGGAAGGAAGTGGCAGAAGGAAGTGGCGGAAGGAAGGAAGGAAGTGTCGGAAGGAAGGAAGTGTCGGAAGTAAGTGTCGGAAGGAAGGAAGGAAGGAAGGAAGGAAGGAAGGAAGGAAGGAAGGAAGTGTCGGAAGGAAGTGTCGGAAGGAAGGAAGGAAGTGTCGGAAGGAAGGAAGTGTCGGAAGGATTGAAGTGTCGGAAGGAAGGAAGTGTCGGAAGGAAGTGTCGGAAGGAAGTGTCGGAAGGAAGTGTCGGAAGGAAGTG
The DNA here is from genome assembly GCA_036010785.1 of Ammospiza maritima maritima. NCBI lineage: Eukaryota > Metazoa > Chordata > Aves > Passeriformes > Passerellidae > Ammospiza > Ammospiza maritima. The sequence continues at coordinate 40,478 of JAYKTQ010000372.1, forward strand.
TCAAAAGGAAGTGTCAGAAGGAAGGAAGGAAGGAAGGAAGGAAGGAAGGAAGGAAGGAAGGAAGGAAGGAAGGAAGGAAGGAAGGAAGGAAGGAAGGAAGGAAGGAAGTGTCGGAAGGAAGTGTCGGAAGGAAGGAAGGAAGGAAGGAAGGAAGGAAGGAAGGAAGGAAGGAAGGAAGGAAGGAAGGAAGGAAGGAAGGAAGGAAGGAAGGAAGGAAGTGTCGGAAGGAAGGAAGGAAGTGTCGGAAGGAAGTGTCGGAAGGAAGGAAGTGTCGGAAGGAAGGAAGGAAGGAAGTGTCGGAAGGAAGTGTCGGAAGGAAGTGTCGGAAGGAAGGAAGGAAGGGAAGGAAGGAAGGAAGGAAGGAAGGAAGGAAGGAAGGAAGGAAGGAAGGAAGGAAGGAAGGAAGGAAGGAAGGAAGGAAGGAAGGAAGGAAGGAAGGAAGGAAGGAAGGAAGTGTCGGAAGGAAATGTCGGAAGGGAGTGTCGGAAGGAAGGAAGGAAGGAAGGAAGGATGGAAGGAAGGAAGTGGCGGAAGGAAGTGGCAGAAGGAAGTGGCGGAAGGAAGTGGCGGAAGTGGCGGAAGTGGCGGAAGTGGCGGAAGGAAGGAAGGAAGGAAGGAAGGAAGGAAGGAAGGAAGGAAGTGGCGGAAGGAAGGAAGTGGCGGAAGGAAGGAAGTGGCGGAAGGAAGTGGCGGAAGGAAGGAAGGAAGGAAGGAAGGAAGGAAGGAAGGAAGGAAGGAAGGAAGGAAGGAAGGAAGGAAGGAAGGAAGGAAGGAAGGAAGTGGCGGACGGAAGTGGCGGAAGGAAGGAAGTGGCGGAAGGAAGTGGTGGAAGGAAGTGGTGGAAGGAAGAAACGGAAGGAAGTGGCGGAAGGAAGTGGCGGAAGTGGCGAAAGGAAGAGGAAGGAAGGAAGAAGGAAGGAAGGAAGGAAGGAAGGAAGGAAGGAAGGAAGGAAGGAAGGAAGGAAGGAAGGAAGGAAGGAAGGAAGGAAGGAAGGAAGGAAGGAAGGAAGGAAGGAAGGAAGGAAGGAAGGAAGGAAGGAAGGAGGGAAGGAAGGAGGGAAGGAAGGAGGGAAGGAAGGAGGGAAGGAAGGAGGGAAGGAAGGAGGGAAGGAAGGAGGGAAGGAAGGAGGGAAGGAAGGAGGGAAGGAAGGAAGGAAGGAAGGAAGGAAGGAAGGAAGGAAGGAAGGAAGGAAGGAAGGAAGGAAGGAAGGAAGGAAGGAAGGAAGGAAGGAAGGAAGTGTCGGATATAAGGAAGGAAGTGTCGGAAGGAAGGAAGTGTCGGAAGGAAGGATGGAAGTGTCGGAAGGAAGGAAGGAAGGAAGTGTCGGAAGGAAGTGTCGGAAGGAAGTGTCGGAAGGAAGGAAGGAAGGAAGGAAGGAAGGAAGGAAGGAAGGAAGGAAGTGTCGGAAGGAAGTGTCGGAAGGAAGTGTCGGAAGGAAGGAAGGAAGTGTCGGAAGGAAGGAAGGAAGTGTCGGAAGGAAGTGTCGGAAGGAAGTGTCGGAAGGAAGTGTCGGAAGGAAGGAAGGAAGTGTCGGAAGTAAGGAAGGAAGTGGCGGAAGGAAGTGGCGGAAGGAAGTGGCGGAAGGAAGTGGCGGAAGGAAGTGGCGGAAGCGGCGGAAGGAAGTGGCGGAAGTGGCGGAAGTGGCGGAAGGAAGGAAGGAAGTGGCGGAAGGAAGGAAGTGGCGGAAGGAAGGAAGTGGCGGAAGGAAGTGGCGGAAGGAAGTGGTGGAAGGAAGTGGCGGAAGGAAGTGGCGGAAGGAAGGAAGGAAGGAAGGAAGGAAGGAAGGAAGGAAGGAAGGAAGGAAGGAAGTGGCGGAAGGAAGGAAGGAAGGAAGGAAGGAAGGAAGGAAGGAAGGAAGGAAGGAAGTGGCGGAAGGAAGGAAGTGGCGGAAGGAAGTGGCGGAAGGAAGTGGCGGAAGGAAGGAAGGAAGGAAGGAAGGAAGGAAGGAAGTGAAGGAAGGAAGGAAGGAAGTGTCGGAAGGAAGTGGCGGAAGGAAGGAAGTGGCGGAAGGAAGTGGCGGATGGAAGTGGTGGAAGGAAGAAACGGAAGGAAGTGTCGGAAGGAAGTGGCGGAAGTGGCGGAAGGAAGAGGAAGGAAGGAAGGAAGGAAGGAAGGAAGGAAGGAAGGAAGGAAGGAAGGAAGGAAGGAAGGAAGGAAGGAAGGAAGGAAGGAAGGAAGGAAGGAAGGAAGGAAGGAAGGAAGGAAGGAAGGAAGGAAGTGGCGGAAAGAAGGAAGGAAGGAAGGAAGGAAGGAAGGAAGGAAGGAAGGAAGGAAGGAAGGAAGGAAGGAAGGAAGGAAGGAATGAAGGAAGGAAGGAAGGAAGGAAGGAAGGAAGAAGGAAGGAAGGAAGAAGGAAGGAAGGAAGGAAGTGTCGGATAGAAGGAAGGAAGTGTCGGAAGGAAGTGTCGGAAGGAAGTGTCGGAAGGAAGTGTCGGAAGGAAGGAAGGAAGGAAGGAAGGAAGGAAGGAAGGAAGTGTCGGAAGGAAGGAAGTGTCGGAAGGAAGGAAGGAAGTGTCGGAAGGAAGGAAGGAAGTGTCGGAAGGAAGTGTCGGAAGGAAGTGGCGGAAGGAAGTGTCGGAAGGAGTGTCGGAAGGAAGGAAGGAAGTGTCGGAAGGAAGGAAGGAAAGTGTCGGAAGGAAGTGTCGGAAGGAAGTGTCGGAAGGAAGTGTCGGAAGGAAGGAAGTGTCGGAATGAAGTGTCGGAAGGAAGTGTCGGAAGGAAGTGTCGGAAGGAAGTGTCGGAAGGAAGGAAGGAAGGAAGGAAGGCAGGAAGGAAGGAAGGAAGGAAGGAAGGAAGGAAGGAAGGAAGGAAGGAAGGAATGAAGGAAGTGTCGGAAGGAAGTGTCGGATGGAAGTGTCGGAAGGAAGTGTCGGAAGGAAGTGTCGGAAGGAAGGAAGGAAGGAAGGAAGGAAGGAAGGAAGGAAGGAAGGAAGGAAGGAAGGAAGGAAGGAAGGAAGTGTCGGAAGGAAGGAAGTGTCGGAAGGAAGGAAGGAAGTGTCGGAAGGAAGGAAGGAAGTGTCGGAAGGAAGTGTCGGAAGGAAGTGGCGGAAGGAAGTGTCGGAAGGAAGTGTCGGAAGGAAGGAAGTAAGTGTCGGAAGGAAGGAAGGAAGTGTCGGAAGGAAGTGTCGGAAGGAAGTGTCGGAAGGAAGTGTCGGAAGGAAGTGTCGGAAGGAAGTGTCGGAAGGAAGTGGCGGAAGGAAGGAAGGAAGGAAGGAAGGAAGGAAGGAAGGAAGGAAGGAAGGAAGGAAGGAGGGAAGGAAGGAGGGAAGGAAGGAGGAAGGAAGGAAGGAAGGAAGGAAGGAAGGAAGGAAGGAAGGAAGGAAGGAAGGAAGGAAGGAAGGAAGGAAGGAAGGAAGGAAGAAGGAAGGAAGGAAGGAAGGAAGGAAGTGTCGGATATAAGGAAGGAAGTGTCGGAAGGAAGGAAGTGTCGGAAGGAAGGATGGAAGTGTCGGAAGGAAGGAAGGAAGTGTCGGAAGGAAGTGTCGGAAGGAAGTGTCGGAAGGAAGTGTCGGAAGGAAGGAAGGAAGGAAGGAAGGAAGGAAGGAAGGAAGGAAGGAAGGAAGGAAGGAAGGAAGGAAGGAAGGAAGTGCCGGAAGGAAGTGTCGGAAGGAAGGAAGGAAGTGTCGGAAGGAAGGAAGGAAGTGTCGGAAGGAAGTGTCGGAAGGAAGTGTCGGAAGGAAGTGTCGGAAGGAAGGAAGGAAGTGTCGGAAGTAAGGAAGGAAGTGGCGGAAGGAAGTGGCGGAAGGAAGTGGCGGAAGGAAGTGGCGGAAGGAAGTGGCGGAAGCGGCGGAAGGAAGTGGCGGAAGTGGCGGAAGTGGCGGAAGGAAGGAAGGAAGTGGCGGAAGGAAGGAAGTGGCGGAAGGAAGGAAGTGGCGGAAGGAAGTGGCGGAAGGAAGTGGTGGAAGGAAGTGGCGGAAGGAAGTGGCGGAAGGAAGTGGCGGAAGGAAGGAAGGAAGGAAGGAAGGAAGGAAGGAAGGAAGGAAGGAAGGAAGGAAGGAAGGAAGGAAGGAAGGAAGGATGTGGCGGAAGGAAGTGGCGGAAGGAAGGAAGGAAGGAAGGAAGTGTCGGAAGGAAGGAAGGAAGGAAGGAAGGAAGGAAGGAAGGAAGGAAGGAAGGAAGGAAGGAAGGAAGTGTCGGAAGGAAGTGGCGGAAGGAAGGAAGTGGCGGAAGGAAGTGGCGGATGGAAGTGGTGGAAGGAAGAAACGGAAGGAAGTGTCGGAAGGAAGTGGCGGAAGTGGCGGAAGGAAGAGGAAGGAAGGAAGGAAGGAAGGAAGGAAGGAAGGAAGGAAGGAAGGAAGGAAGGAAGGAAGTGTCGGAAGGAAGTGTCGGAAGGAAGTGTCGGAAGGAAGTGTCGGAAGGAAGGAAGGAAGGAAGGAAGGAAGGAAGGAAGGAAGGAAGGAAGGCAAGGAAGGAAGGAAGGAAGGAGGTGTCGGAAGGAAGGAAGTGTCGGAAGGAAGGAAGGAAGTGTCGGAAGGAAGGAAGGAAAGTGTCGGAAGGAAGTGTCGGAAGGAAGTGGCGGAAG
>JAYKTQ010000372.1:50000-62500 GCA_036010785.1 Ammospiza maritima maritima
AGGAAGGAAGGAAGGAAGGAAGGAAGGAGGGAAGGAAGTGTCGGAAGGAAGTGGCGGAAGGAAGGAAGTGGCGGAAGGAAGTGGCGGATGAAGTGTGGAAGGAAGAAACGGAAGGAAGTGTCGGAAGGAAGTGGCGGAAGTGGCGGAAGGAGAGGAAGGAAGGAAGGAAGGAAGGAAGGAAGGAAGGAAGGAAGGAAGGAAGGAAGGAAGGAAGGAAGGAAGGAAGGAAGGAAGGAAGGAAGTGTCGGAAGGAAGTGTCGGAAGGAAGTGTCGGAAGGAGTGTCGGAAGGAAGTGTCGGAAGGAAGTGTCGGAAGGAAGGAAGGAAGGAAGGAAGGAAGGAAGGAAGGAAGGAAGGAAGGAAGGAAGGAAGGAAGGAAGTGTCGGAAGGAAGGAAGTGTCTGAAGGAAGTGTCGGAAGGAAGTGTCGGAAGGAAGGAAAGTGTCGGAAGGAAGGAAGTGTCGGAAGGGAAGGAAGGAAGGAAGTGTCGGAAGTGTCGTAAGTGTCGTAAGTGTCGTAAGTGTCGTAAGTGTCGGAAGTGTCGGAAGGAAGGAAGGAAGGAAGGAAGGAAGGAAGGAAGGAAGTGGCGGAAGGAAGTGGCGGAAGGAAGTGCGGAAGGAAGGAAGGAAGTGTCGGAAGGAAGGAAGGAAGGAAGGAAGGAAGGAAGGAAGGAAGGAAGGAAGGAAGGAAGGAAGGAAGGAAGGAAGTGTCGGAAGGAAGGAAGGAAGTGTCGGAAGGAAGGAAGTGTCGGAAGGATTGAAGTGTCGGAAGGAAGGAAGGAAGGAAGGAAGTGTCGGAAGGAAGTGTCGGAAGGAAGTGTCAAAAGGAAGTGTCAGAAGGAAGGAAGGGAAGGAAAGGAAGGAAGGAAGGAAGGAAGGAAGGAAGGAAGGAAGGAAGGAAGGAAGGAAGGAAGGAAGGAAGGAAGGAAGTGTCGGAAAGAAGGAAGGAAGTGTCGGAAGTGTCGGAAGTGTCGGAAGGAAGGAAGGAAGGAAGGAAGGAAGGAAGGAAGGAAGTGTCGGAAGGAAGTGTCGGAAGGAAGTGGCGGAAGGAAGTGGCGGAAGGAAGGAAGGAAGTGTCGGAAGGAAGGAAGTGTCGGAAGGAAGTGTCGGAAGGAAGGAAGGAAGGAAGGAAGGAAGGAAGGAAGGAAGGAAGGAAGGAAGGAAGGAAGGAAGGAAGGAAGGAAGGAAGGAAGGAAGGAAGGAAGGAAGGAAGGAAGGAAGTGTCGGAAGGAAGGAAGGAAGTGTCGGAAGGAAGTGTCGGAAGGAAGTGTCGGAAGAAGTGGCCGAAGGAAGTGGCGGAATGAAGTGGCGGAAGTGGCGGAAGGAAGTGGCGGAAGTGGCGGAAGTGGCGGTAGGAAGGAAGGAAGGAAGGAAGGAAGGAAGGAAGGAAGGAAGGAAGGAAGGAAGTGGCGGAAGGAAGGAAGTGGCGGAAGGAAGGAAGGAAGTGGCGGAAGGAAGGAAGTGGCGGAAGGAAGTGGCGGAAGGAAGTGGCGGAAGGAAGGAAGGAAGGAAGGAAGGAAGGAAGGAAGGAAGGAAGGAAGGAAGGAAGGAAGGAAGGAAGGAAGGAAGGAAGGAAGGAAGGAAGGAAGGAAGTGTCGGAAGGAAGTGGCGGAAGGAAGGAAGTGGCGGAAGGAAGTGGCGGATGGAAGTGGTGGAAGGAAGAAAAGGAAGGAAGTGTCGGAAGGAAGTGGCGGGAAGTGGCGGAAGGAAGAGGAAGGAAGGAAGGAAGGAAGGAAGGAAGGAAGGAAGGAAGGAAGGAATAAGGAAGGAAGGAAGGAAGGAAGGAAGGAAGGAAGGAAGGAAGGAAGGAAGGAAGGAAGGAAGGAAGGAAGGAAGGAAGGAAGTGTCGGAAGGAAGGAAGGAAGTGTCGGAAGGAAGTGTCGGAAGGAAGTGGCGGAAGGAAGTGTCGGAAGGAAGTGTCGGAAGGAAGGAAGGAAGTGTCGGAAGTAAGGAAGGAAGTGTCGGAAAGAAGTGTCCGAAGGAAGTGTCGGAAGGAAGTGTCGGAAGGAAGGAAGTGTCGGAAGGAAGTGTCGGAAGGAAGTGTCGGAAGGAAGTGTCGGAAGGAAGGAAGGAAGGAAGGAAGGAAGGAAGGAAGGAAGGAAGGAAGGAAGGAAGGAAGGAAGGAAGGAAGGAAGGAAGGAAGGAAGGAAGGAAGTGTCGGATAGAGGAAGGAAGTGTCGGAAGGAAGGAAGTGTCGAAGGAAGGAAGGAAGTGTCGGAAGGAAGGAAGGAAGGAAGTGTCGGAAGGAAGTGTCGGAAGGAAGTGGCGGAAGGAAGAGTCGGAAGGAAGTGTCGGAAGGAAGGAAGGAAGTGTCGGAAGGAAGGAAGGAAGTGTCGGAAGGAAGTGTCGGAAGGAAGTGTCGGAAGGAAGTGTCGGAAGGAAGTGTCGGAAAGAAGGAAGGAAGGAAGGAAGGAAGGAAGGAAGGAAGGAAGGAGGGAAGGAGGGAAGGAGGGAAGGAGGGAAGGAGGGAAGGAAGGAAGGAAGGAAGGAAGGAAGGAAGGAAGGAAGGAAGGAAGGAAGGAAGGAAGGAAGGAAGGAAGGAAGGAAGGAAGTGTAGGAAGGAAGTGTCGGAAGGAAGGAAGTGTCGGAAGGAAGGAAGGAAGGAAGGAAGGAAGTGTCGGAAGTGTCGGAAGTGTCGGAAGTGTCGGAAGGAAGGAAGGAAGTGTCGGAAGGAAGGAAGGAAGGAAGTGGCGGAAGGAAGTGGCGGAAGGAAGGAAGGAAGTGTCGGAAGGAAGGAAGTGTCGGAAGGAAGTGTCGGAAGGAAGTGTCGGAAGGAAGTGTCGGAAGGAAGGAAGGAAGGAAGGAAGGAAGGAAGGAAGGAAGGAAGGAAGGAAGGAAGGAAGTGTCGGAAGGAAGTGTCGGAAGGAAGGAAGGAAGTGTCGGAAGGAAGGAAGTGTCGGAAGGAAGTGTCGGAAGGAAGGAAGTGTCGGAAGGAAGGAAGTGTCTGAAGGAAGGAAGGAAGGAAGTGTCGGAAGGAAGTGTCGGAAGGAAGTGTCGGAAGGAAGTGTCAGAAGGAAGGAAGGAAGGAAGGAAGGAAGGAAGGAAGGAAGGAAGGAAGGAAGGAAGGAAGGAAGGAAGGAAGGAAGTGTCGGAAGGAAGGAAGTGTCGGAAGGAAGTGTCGGAAGGAAGGAAGGAAGGAAGTGTCGGAAGGAAGTGTCGGAAGGAAGTGTCGGAAGGAAGTGTCGGTAGGAAGTGTCGGAAGGAAGGAAGGAAGGAAGGAAGGAAGGAAGGAAGGAAGGAAGGGTCGGAAGGAAGTGTCGGAAGGAAGGAAGGAAGTGTCGGAAGGAAGGAAGTGTCGGAAGGAAGTGTCGGAAGGAAGGAAGTGTCGGAAGGAAGGAAGTGTCGGAAGGAAGGAAGGAAGGAAGGAAGGAAGGAAGGAAGGAAGGAAGGAAGGAAGGAAGGAAGGAAGGAAGGAAGGAAGGAAGGAAGGAAGGAAGGAAGTGTCGGAAGGAAGTGTCGGAAGGAAGTGTCGGAAGGAAGTGTCGGAAGGAAGTGTCAGAAGGAAGGAAGGAAGGAAGGAAGGAAGGAAGGAAGGAAGGAAGGAAGGAAGGAAGGAAGGAAGGAAGGAAGGAAGGAAGGAAGGAAGGAAGGAAGGAAGGAAGTGTCGGAAGGAAGTGTCGGAAGGAAGGAAGTGTCGGAAGGAAGGAAGTGTCGGAAGGAAGTGTCGGAAGGAAGTGTCGGAAGGAAGTGTCGGAAGGAAGGAAGGAAGGAAGGAGGGAAGTGTCGGATATAAGGAAGGAAGTGTCGGAAGGAAGGAAGTGTCGGAAGGAAGGATGGAAGTGTCGGAAGGAAGGAAGGAAGGAAGTGTCGGAAGGAAGTGTCGGAAGGAAGTGTCGGAAGGAAGTGTCGGAAGGAAGGAAGGAAGGAAGGAAGGAAGGAAGGAAGGAAGGAAGGAAGGAAGGAAGGAAGGAAGGAAGGAAGGAAGGAAGGAAGTGTCGGAAGGAAGTGTCGGAAGGAAGGAAGGAAGTGTCGGAAGGAAGGAAGGAAGTGTCGGAAGGAAGTGTCGGAAGGAAGGAAGGAAGTGTCGGAAGTAAGGAAGGAAGTGGCGGAAGGAAGTGTCGGAAGGAAGTGGCGGAAGGAAGAGTCGGAAGGAAGTGTCGGAAGGAAGGAAGGAAGTGTCGGAAGGAAGGAAGGAAGTGTCGGAAGGAAGTGTCGGAAGGAAGTGTCGGAAGGAAGTGTCGGAAGGAAGTGTCGGAAAGAAGGAAGGAAGGAAGGAAGGAAGGAAGGAAGGAAGGAAGGAAGGAAGGAGGGAAGGAGGGAAGGAGGGAAGGAGGGAAGGAAGGAAGGAAGGAAGGAAGGAAGGAAGGAAGGAAGGAAGGAAGGAAGGAAGGAAGGAAGGAAGGAAGGAAGGAAGGAAGGAAGTGTAGGAAGGAAGTGTCGGAAGGAAGGAAGTGTCGGAAGGAAGGAAGGAAGGAAGGAAGGAAGTGTCGGAAGTGTCGGAAGTGTCGGAAGTGTCGGAAGGAAGGAAGGAAGTGTCGGAAGGAAGGAAGGAAGGAAGTGGCGGAAGGAAGTGGCGGAAGGAAGGAAGGAAGTGTCGGAAGGAAGGAAGTGTCGGAAGGAAGTGTCGGAAGGAAGTGTCGGAAGGAAGTGTCGGAAGGAAGGAAGGAAGGAAGGAAGGAAGGAAGGAAGGAAGGAAGGAAGGAAGGAAGTGTCGGAAGGAAGTGTCGGAAGGAAGGAAGGAAGTGTCGGAAGGAAGGAAGTGTCGGAAGGAAGTGTCGGAAGGAAGGAAGTGTCGGAAGGAAGGAAGTGTCTGAAGGAAGGAAGGAAGGAAGTGTCGGAAGGAAGTGTCGGAAGGAAGTGTCGGAAGGAAGTGTCAGAAGGAAGGAAGGAAGGAAGGAAGGAAGGAAGGAAGGAAGGAAGGAAGGAAGGAAGGAAGGAAGGAAGGAAGGAAGGAAGGAAGGAAGGAAGGAAGGAAGGAAGGAAGTGTCGGAAGGAAGGAAGTGTCGGAAGGAAGTGTCGGAAGGAAGGAAGGAAGGAAGTGTCGGAAGGAAGTGTCGGAAGGAAGTGTCGGAAGGAAGTGTCGGTAGGAAGTGTCGGAAGGAAGGAAGGAAGGAAGGAAGGAAGGAAGGAAGGAAGGAAGGGTCGGAAGGAAGTGTCGGAAGGAAGGAAGGAAGTGTCGGAAGGAAGGAAGTGTCGGAAGGAAGTGTCGGAAGGAAGGAAGTGTCGGAAGGAAGGAAGTGTCGGAAGGAAGGAAGGAAGGAAGGAAGGAAGGAAGGAAGGAAGGAAGGAAGGAAGGAAGGAAGGAAGGAAGGAAGGAAGGAAGTGTCGGAAGGAAGTGTCGGAAGGAAGTGTCGGAAGGAAGTGTCAGAAGGAAGGAAGGAAGGAAGGAAGGAAGGAAGGAAGGAAGGAAGGAAGGAAGGAAGGAAGGAAGGAAGGAAGGAAGGAAGGAAGGAAGGAAGGAAGGAAGGAAGGAAGTGTCGGAAGGAAGTGTCGGAAGGAAGGAAGTGTCGGAAGGAAGGAAGTGTCGGAAGGAAGTGTCGGAAGGAAGTGTCGGAAGGAAGTGTCGGAAGGAAGGAAGGAAGGAAGGAGGGAAGTGTCGGATATAAGGAAGGAAGTGTCGGAAGGAAGGAAGTGTCGGAAGGAAGGATGGAAGTGTCGGAAGGAAGGAAGGAAGGAAGTGTCGGAAGGAAGTGTCGGAAGGAAGTGTCGGAAGGAAGTGTCGGAAGGAAGGAAGGAAGGAAGGAAGGAAGGAAGGAAGGAAGGAAGGAAGGAAGGAAGGAAGGAAGGAAGTGTCGGAAGGAAGTGTCGGAAGGAAGGAAGGAAGTGTCGGAAGGAAGGAAGGAAGTGTCGGAAGGAAGTGTCGGAAGGAAGGAAGGAAGTGTCGGAAGTAAGGAAGGAAGTGGCGGAAGGAAGTGGCGGAAGGAAGTGGCGGAAGGAAGTGGCGGAAGGAAGTGGCGGAAGCGGCGGAAGGAAGTGGCGGAAGTGGCGGAAGTGGCGGAAGGAAGGAAGGAAGTGGCGGAAGGAAGGAAGTGGCGGAAGGAAGGAAGTGGCGGAAGGAAGTGGCGGAAGGAAGTGGTGGAAGGAAGTGGCGGAAGGAAGTGGCGGAAGGAAGTGGCGGAAGGAAGTGGCGGAAGGAAGGAAGTGGCGGAAGGAAGGAAGGAAGGAAGGAAGGAAGGAAGGATGTGGCGGAAGGAAGTGGCGGAAGGAAGGAAGGAAGGAAGGAAGGAAGTGTCGGAAGGAAGTGTCGGAAGGAAGTGTCGGAAGGAAGTGTCGGAAGGAAGTGTCGGAAGGAAGGAAGGAAGGAAGGAAGGAAAAAAGGAAGGAAGGAAGGAAGGAAGGAAGGAAGGAAGGAAGGAAGGAAGGAAGGAAGGAAGGAAGGAAGGAAGGAAGGAAGGAAGGAAGGAAGGAAGGAAGTGTAGGAAGGAAGTGTCGGAAGGAAGTGTCGGAAGGAAGTGTCGGAAGGAAGTGTCGGAAGGAAGGAAGGAAGGAAGGAAGGAAGGAAGGAAGGAAGGAAGGAAGGAAGGAAGGAAGGAAGGAAGGAAGGAAGGAAGGAAGGAAGGAAGGTGAAGGAAGGAAGGAGGTGTCGGAAGGAGGAAGGAAGGTTGTCGGAAGGAAGGAAGGAAGTGGTAACGGAAGGAAAGGAAGGAAGGAAGTGTCGGAAGGAAGTGTCGGAAGGAAGTGGCGGAAGGAAGTGTCGGAAGGAAGTGTCGGAAGGAAGGAAGGAAGTGTCGGAAGGAAGGAAGGAAGTGTCGGAAGGAAGTGTCGGAAGGAAGTGTCGGAAGGAAGTGTCGGAAGGAAGGAAGTGTCGGAAGGAAGTGTTGGAAGGAAGTGTCGGAAGGAAGTGTCGGAAGGAAGTGTCGGAAGGAAGGAAGGAAGTGTCGGAAGGAAGGAAGGAAGTGGCGGAAGGAAGTGGCGGAAGGAAGTGGCGGAAGTGGCGGAAGGAAGTGGCGAAAGTGGCGGAAGGAAGGAAGGAAGGAAGGAAGGAAGGAAGGAAGGAAGGAAGGAAGGAAGGAAGGAAGTGGCGGAAGGAAGGAAGTGGCGGAAGGAAGTGGCGGAAGGAAGGAAGGAAGGAAGGAAGGAAGGAAGGAGGGAAGGAAGTGTCGGAAGGAAGTGGCGGAAGGAAGGAAGTGGCGGAAGGAAGTGGCGGATGGAAGTGGTGGAAGGAAGAAACGGAAGGAAGTGTCGGAAGGAAGTGGCGGAAGTGGCGGAAGGGAGAGGAAGGAAGGAAGGAAGGAAGGAAGGAAGGAAGGAAGGAAGGAAGGAAGGAAGGAAGGAAGGAAGGAAGGAAGGAAGGAAGGAAGGAAGGAAGGAAGGAAGGAAGGAAGGAAGGAAGGAAGGAAGGAAGGAAGTGTCGGAAGGAAGTGTCGGAAGGAAGTGTCGGAAGGAAGGAAGGAAGGAAGGAAGGAAGGAAGGAAGGAAGGAAGGAAGGAAGGAAGGAAGGAAGTGTCGGAAGGAAGGAAGTGTCTGAAGGAAGTGTCGGAAGGAAGTGTCGGAAGGAAGGAAGTGTCGGAAGGAAGGAAGTGTCGGAAGGAAGGAAGGAAGGAAGTGTCGGAAGTGTCGTAAGTGTCGGAAGTGTCGGAAGTGTCGGAAGGAAGGAAGGAAGGAAGGAAGGAAGGAAGGAAGGAAGGAAGGAAGTGGCGGAAGGAAGGAAGGAAGTGTCGGAAGGAAGGAAGGAAGGAAGGAAGGAAGGAAGGAAGGAAGGAAGGAAGGAAGGAAGGAAGGAAGGAAGGAAGGAAGTGTCGGAAGGAAGGAAGGAAGTGTCGGAAGGAAGGAAGTGTCGGAAGGATTGAAGTGTCGGAAGGAAGGAAGGAAGGAAGGAAGTGTCGGAAGGAAGTGTCGAGAAGTGTCGAAGGAGTGTCAAAAGGAAGTGTCAGAAGGAAGGAAGGAAGGAAGGAAGGAAGGAAGGAAGGAAGGAAGGAAGGAAGGAAGGAAGGAAGGAAGGAAGGAAGGAAGGAAGGAAGGAAGGAAGGAAGGAAGTGTCGGAAAGAAGGAAGGAAGTGTCGGAAGTGTCGGAAGTGTCGGAAGGAAGGAAGGAAGGAAGGAAGGAAGGAAGGAAGTGTCGGAAGGAAGTGTCGGAAGGAAGTGGCGGAAGGAAGTGGCGGAAGGAAGGAAGGAAGTGTCGGAAGGAAGGAAGTGTCGGAAGGAAGGAAGGAAGGAAGGAAGGAAGGAAGGAAGGAAGGAAGGAAGGAAGGAAGGAAGGAAGGAAGGAAGGAAGGAAGGAAGGAAGGAAGGAAGGAAGGAAGTGTCGGAAGGAAGGAAGTGTCGGAAGGAAGGATGGAAGTGTCGGAAGGAAGGAAGGAAGGAAGTGTCGGAAGGAAGTGTCGGAAGGAAGTGTCGGAAGGAAGGAAGGAAGGAAGGAAGGAAGGAAGGAAGGAAGGAAGTGTCGGAAGGAAGTGTCGGAAGGAAGGAAGGAAGTGTCGGAAGGAAGGAAGGAAGTGTCGGAAGGAAGTGTCGGAAGGAAGGAAGGAAGTGTCGGAAGTAAGGAAGGAAGTGGCGGAAGGAAGTGGCGGAAGGAAGTGGCGGAAGGAAGTGGCGGAAGGAAGTGGCGGAAGCGGCGGAAGGAAGTGGCGGAAGTGGCGGAAGTGGCGGAAGGAAGGAAGGAAGTGGCGGAAGGAAGGAAGTGGCGGAAGGAAGTGGCGGAAGGAAGTGGTGGAAGGAAGTGGCGGAAGGAAGTGGCGGAAGGAAGTGGCGGAAGGAAGTGGCGGAAGGAAGGAAGTGGCGGAAGGAAGGAAGTGGCGGAAGGAAGGAAGGAAGGAAGGAAGGAAGGAAGGAAGGAAGGAAGGAAGGAAGGAAGGAAGGAAGGATGTGGCGGAAGGAAGTGGCGGAAGGAAGGAAGGAAGGAAGGAAGTGTCGGAAGGAAGTGTCGGAAGGAAGTGTCGGAAGGAACTGTCGGAAGGAAGGAAGGAAGGAAGGAAGGAAGGAAGGAAGGAAGGAAGGAAGGAAGGAAGGAAGGAAAAAAGGAAAAAAGGAAGGAAGGAAGGAAGGAAGGAAGGAAGGAAGGAAGGAAGGAAGGAAGGAAGGAAGGAAGGAAGGAAGGAAGGAAGGAAGGAAGGAAGGAAGGAAGGAAGGAAGTGTCGGAAGGAAGTGTCGGAAGGAAGTGTCGGAAGGAAGTGTCGGAAGGAAGGAAGGAAGGAAGGAAGGAAGGAAGGAAGGAAGGAGGTGTCGGAAGGAAGGAAGTGTCGGAAGGAAGGAAGGAAGTGTCGGAAGGAAGGAAGGAAGTGTCGGAAGGAAGTGTCGGAAGGAATTGGCGGAAGGAAGTGTCGGAAGGAAGTGTCGGAAGGAAGGAAGGAAGTGTCGGAAGGAAGGAAGGAAGTGTCGGAAGGAAGTGTCGGAAGGAAGTGTCGGAAGGAAGTGTCGGAAGGAAGGAAGTGTCGGAAGGAAGTGTTGGAAGGAAGTGTCGGAAGGAAGTGTCGGAAAGGAAGATAAGGAAGTCGGAAGGAAGGAAGGAAGGAAGTGTCGGAAGGAAGGAAGGAAGTGGCGGAAGGAAGTGGCGGAAGGAAGTGGCGGAAGTGGCGGAAGGAAGTGGCGAAAGTGGCGGAAGGAAGGAAGGAAGGAAGGAAGGAAGGAAGGAAGGAAGGAAGGAAGGAAGGAAGTGGCGGAAGGAAGGAAGTGGCGGAAGGAAGTGGCGGAAGGAAGGAAGGAAGGAAGGAAGGAAGGAAGGAAGGAAGGAGGGAAGGAAGTGTCGGAAGGAAGTGGCGGAAGGAAGGAAGTGGCGGAAGGAAGTGGCGGATGGAAGTGGTGGAAGGAAGAAACGGAAGGAAGTGTCGGAAGGAAGTGGCGGAAGTGGCGGAAGGAAGAGGAAGGAAGGAAGGAAGGAAGGAAGGAAGGAAGGAAGGAAGGAAGGAAGGAAGGAAGGAAGGAAGGAAGGAAGGAAGGAAGGAAGGAAGGAAGGAAGGAAGGAAGGAAGGAAGGAAGGAAGGAAGGAAGGAAGGAAGGAAGGAAGGAAGGAAGTGTCGGAAGGAAGTGTCGGAAGGAAGTGTCGGAAGGAAGGAAGGAAGGAAGGAAGGAAGGAAGGAAGGAAGGAAGGAAGGAAGGAAGGAAGGAAGGAAGGAAGGAAGGAAGGAAGTGTCGGAAGGAAGGAAGTGTCTGAAGGAAGTGTCGGAAGGAAGTGTCGGAAGGAAGGAAGTGTCGGAAGGAAGGAAGTGTCGGAAGGAAGGAAGGAAGGAAGTGTCGGAAGTGTCGTAAGTGTCGTAAGTGTCGTAAGTGTCGTAAGTGTCGGAAGGAAGGAAGGAAGGAAGGAAGGAAGGAAGGAAGGAAGGAAGGAAGGAAGTGGCGGAAGGAAGTGGCGGAAGGAAGGAAGGAAGTGTCGGAAGGAAGGAAGGAAGGAAGGAAGGAAGGAAGGAAGGAAGGAAGGAAGGAAGGAAGGAAGGAAGTGTCGGAAGGAGGAAGGAAGTGTCGGAAGGAAGGAAGTGTCGGAAGGATTGAAGTGTCGGAAGGAAGGAAGGAAGGAAGGAAGTGTCGGAAGGAAGTGTCGGAAGGAAGTGTCAAAAGGAAGTGTCAGAAGGAAGGAAGGAAGGAAGGAAGGAAGGAAGGAAGGAAGGAAGGAAGGAAGGAAGGAAGGAAGGAAGGAAGGAAGGAAGGAAGGAAGGAAGGAAGGAAGGAAGGAAGTGTCGGAAAGAAGGAAGGAAGTGTCGGAAGTGTCGGAAGTGTCGGAAGGAAGGAAGGAAGGAAGGAAGGAAGGAAGGAAGTGTCGGAAGGAAGTGTCGGAAGGAAGTGGCGGAAGGAAGTGGCGGAAGGAAGGAAGGAAGTGTCGGAAGGAAGGAAGTGTCGGAAGGAAGGAAGGAAGGAAGGAAGGAAGGAAGGAAGGAAGGAAGGAAGGAAGGAAGGAAGGAAGGAAGGAAGGAAGGAAGGAAGGAAGGAAGGAAGGAAGGAAGGAAGGAAGGAAGGAAGGAAGGAAGTGTCGGAAGGAAGGAAGGAAGTGTCGGAAGGAAGTGTCGGAAGGAAGTGTCGGAAGGAAGTGGCCGAAGGAAGTGGCGGAATGAAGTGGCGGAAGTGGCGGAAGGAAGTGGCGGAAGTGGCGGAAGTGGCGGTAGGAAGGAAGGAAGGAAGGAAGGAAGGAAGGAAGGAAGGAAGGAAGGAAGGAAGTGGCGGAAGGAAGGAAGTGGCGGAAGGAAGGAAGGAAGTGGCGGAAGGAAGGAAGTGGCGGAAGGAAGTGGCGGAAGGAAGTGGCGGAAGGAAGGAAGGAAGGAAGGAAGGAAGGAAGGAAGGAAGGAAGGAAGGAAGGAAGGAAGGAAGGAAGGAAGGAAGGAAGTGGCGGAAGGAAGGAAGGAAGGAAGGAAGTGGCGGAAGGAAGTGGCGGATGGAAGTGGTGGAAGGAAGAAAAGGAAGGAAGTGTCGGAAGGAAGTGGCGGAAGTGGCGGAAGGAAGAGGAAGGAAGGAAGGAAGGAAGGAAGGAAGGAAGGAAGGAAGGAAGGAAGGAAGGAAGGAAGGAAGGAAGGAAGGAAGGAAGGAAGGAAGGAAGGAAGGAAGGAAGGAAGGAAGGAAGGAAGGAAGGAAGGAAGGAAGGAAGGAAGGAAGGAAGTGTCGGAAGGAAGTGTCGGAAGGAAGTGGCGGAAGGAAGTGTCGGAAGGAAGTGTCGGAAGGAAGTGTCGGAAGGAAGTGTCGGTAGGAAGTGTCGGAAGGAAGGAAGGAAGGAAGGAAGGAAGGAAGGAAGGAAGGGTCGGAAGGAAGTGTCGGAAGGAAGGAAGGAAGTGTCGGAAGGAAGGAAGTGTCGGAAGGAAGTGTCGGAAGGAAGGAAGTGTCGGAAGGAAGGAAGTGTCGGAAGGAAGGAAGGAAGGAGGAAGGAAGGAAGGAAGGAAGGAAGGAAGGAAGGAAGGAAGGAAGGAAGGAAGGAAGGAAGGAAGGAAGGAAGGAAGGAAGGAAGGAAGTGTCGGAAGGAAGTGTCGGAAGGAAGTGTCGGAAGGAAGTGTCGGAAGGAAGTGTCAGAAGGAAGGAAGGAAGGAAGGAAGGAAGGAAGGAAGGAAGGAAGGAAGGAAGGAAGGAAGGAAGGAAGGAAGGAAGGAAGGAAGGAAGGAAGGAAGGAAGGAAGGAAGTGTCGGAAGGAAGTGTCGGAAGGAAGGAAGTGTCGGAAGGAAGGAAGTGTCGGAAGGAAGTGTCGGAAGGAAGTGTCGGAAGGAAGTGTCGGAAGGAAGGAAGGAAGGAAGGAGGGAAGTGTCGGATATAAGGAAGGAAGTGTCGGAAGGAAGGAAGTGTCGGAAGGAAGGATGGAAGTGTCGGAAGGAAGGAAGGAAGGAAGTGTCGGAAGGAAGTGTCGGAAGGAAGTGTCGGAAGGAAGTGTCGGAAGGAAGGAAGGAAGGAAGGAAGGAAGGAAGGAAGGAAGGAAGGAAGGAAGGAAGGAAGTGTCGGAAGGAAGTGTCGGAAGGAAGGAAGGAAGTGTCGGAAGGAAGGAAGGAAGTGTCGGAAGGAAGTGTCGGAAGGAAGGAAGGAAGTGTCGGAAGTAAGGAAGGAAGTGGCGGAAGGAAGTGGCGGAAGGAAGTGGCGGAAGGAAGTGGCGGAAGGAAGTGGCGGAAGCGGCGGAAGGAAGTGGCGGAAGTGGCGGAAGTGGCGGAAGGAAGGAAGGAAGT
>JAYKTQ010000180.1:0-63730 GCA_036010785.1 Ammospiza maritima maritima
TAGCGCTTCTTCGCGCAAAGACGATTGTGCCGCTCACTGGGCACTACCTGTACGCGCGTTCTGCCGCGAAAGACGCCCGGAGCGCTCTTAGCTCCGGTACCAGTTGAGCATCGGACCTTCGTCTTAGCGTCTCTTATCGTCTACATCTTAGCAAAAAGTACTTTCCACTATGTCTGGCTTCGGAAAAAACTGTTGCCAGCACAGAAAACATCTCCATCGTGTTCTAGACGTTGCAACGGAGGTCGTTCTCAAGTGTTTGGCATGAAGATGACAGAAAAGTTGTCCAAAAACAGCTTCCCAATCGAATGTGTCAGGTTGATTGGAAAAGTCAGGAGGAGTCAAAGGTACTGATTTCTAGCAGTTGCAACGGCGCACACAATCCCGAGTGTTGTATTCAGCTTCCGTTCTTCAACCTTTCCGAAGGTGCCTGCTCTCATTCTCTGCTCACCGGAGGCGAAGAAGCGGGCTTCTTCGCCGCAAAGACGATTGTGCCGCTCACTGTGCACAGTCCTTAGCGCGGCTTCTGCCGAAAGACGCCCGGGAGCGGCTCTTAGCTTCCGGACGAGCATCGGTACCTTCGCTTTAGCGTCTCTTCTCGTCTACATCTTAGCAAAAAGCTTTCCACTATGTCTGGCGAGGAAAAAACTGGTGCCAGCACTAGAAACATCTCCCATCGTGTTCTGAGTACGTTGCACGGAGGTCTTCGCAGTGTTTGGCATGTAGAAAAGAAGTAGTACAAAACAGCTTCCAATCGATGTTCATGTGATTGGAAAAGTCAGGAGAGGTGCAAAGGTACTGTTGGTCTAGCAGTTGGGCAAGCTGCGCACGTACAATCCCAGTGTTGTACAGCTTCTCTTCTTCACCTTTCCGAAGGTGCTGCTCTCTCCGGCTCCCGATGCGAGAGAGAGCGGCTTCTTCGCGCAAAGACGATTGTGCCGCTCACTGTGCACTCCTTAGCGCGGCTTCTGCCGAAAGACGCCCGGGAGCGGCTCTTAGCTCCGGACAGCATCGTACCTTCGTCTTTAGCGTCTCTTCTCGTCTACATCTTAGCAAAAAGCTTTTCCACTATGTCTGGCTCGGAAAAACTGTGCCAGCACAGAAAACATCTCCCATCGTGTTCTAGACGTTGCACGGAGGTCTTCCAAGTGTTTGGCATGAAGAAAAGAAAAGTTGTCCAAAACAGCTTCCAATCGAATGTTCATGTGATTGGAAAAGTCAGGAGAGTGCAAAGGTACTGTTTTCTAGCAGTTGGCAAGCTGCGCACACAATCCCAGTGTTGTACAGCTTCCTTCTTCACCTTTCCGAAGGTGCCGCTCTCTCCGGCTCCCGGAGGCGAAGAAGCGGCTTCTTCGCGCAAAGACGATTGTGCCGCTCACTGTGCACTCCTTAGCGCGGCTTCTGCCGAAAGACGCCCGGGAGCGGCTCTTAGCTCCGGACAGCATCGTACCTTCGTCTTTAGCGTCTCTTCTCGTCTACATCTTAGCAAAAAGCTTTTCCACTATGTCTGGCGCGGAAAAACTGTGCCAGCACAGAAAACATCTCCCATCGTGTTCTAGACGTTGCACGGAGGTCTTCAAGTGTTTGGCATGTATAAAAGAATAGTGTCCAAAACAGCTTCCAATCGAATGTTCATGTGATTGGAAAAGTCAGGAGAGTGCAAAGGTACTGTTTTCTAGCAGTTGGCAAGCTGCGCACACAATCCCAGTGTTGTACAGCTTCCTTCTTCACCTTTCCGAAGGTGCCTGCTCTCTCCGGCTCCCGGAGGCGAAGAAGCGGCTTCTTCGCGCAAAGACGATTGTGCCGCTCACTGTGCACTCCTTAGCGCGGCTTCTGCCGAAAGACGCCCGGAGCGGCTCTTAGCTCCGGACAGCATCGTACCTTCGTCTTTAGCGTCTCTTCTCGTCTACATCTTAGCAAAAAGCTTTTCCACTATGTCTGGCTCGGAAAAACTGTGCCAGCACAGAAAAACATCTCCCATCGTGTTCTAGACGTTGCACGGAGGTCTTCCAAGTGTTTGGCATGAAGAAAAGAAAAGTTGTCCAAAAACAGCTTCCAATCGAATGTTCATGTGATTGGAAAAGTCAGGAGAGTGCAAAGGTACTGTTTTCTAGCAGTTGGCAAGCTGCGCACACAATCCCAGTGTTGTACAGCTTCCTTCTTCACCTTTCCGAAGGTGCCGCTCTCTCCGGCTCCCGGAGGCGAAGAAGCGGCTTCTTCGCGCAAAGACGATTGTGCCGCTCACTGTGCACTCCTTAGCGCGGCTTCTGCCGAAAGACGCCCGGGAGCGGCTCTTAGCTCCGGACAGCATCGTACCTTCGTCTTTAGCGTCTCTTCTCGTCTACATCTTAGCAAAAAGCTTTTCCACTATGTCTGGCTCGGAAAAACTGTGCCAGCACAGAAAACATCTCCCATCGTGTTCTAGACGTTGCACGGAGGTCTTCCAAGTGTTTGGCATGAAGAAAAGAAAAGTTGTCCAAAACAGCTTCCAATCGAATGTTCATGTGATTGGAAAAGTCAGGAGAGTGCAAAGGTACTGTTTTCTAGCAGTTGGCAAGCTGCGCACACAATCCCAGTGTTGTACAGCTTCCTTCTTCACCTTTCCGAAGGTGCCGCTCTCTCCGGCTCCCGGAGGCGAAGAAGCAGCTTCTTCGCGCAAAGACGATTGTGCCGCTCACTGTGCACTCCTTAGCGCGGCTTCTGCCGAAAGACGCCCGGGAGCGGCTCTTAGCTCCGGACAGCATCGTACCTTCGTCTTTAGCGTCTCTTCTCGTCTACATCTTAGCAAAAAGCTTTTCCACTATGTCTGGCTCGGAAAAACTGTGCCAGCACAGAAAACATCTCCCATCGTGTTCTAGACGTTGCACGGAGGTCTTCCAAGTGTTTGGCATGAAGAAAAGAAAAGTTGTCCAAAACAGCTTCCAATCGAATGTTCATGTGATTGGAAAAGTCAGGAGAGTGCAAAGGTACTGTTTTCTAGCAGTTGGCAAGCTGCGCACACAATCCCAGTGTTGTACAGCTTCCTTCTTCACCTTTCCGAAGGTGCCGCTCTCTCCGGCTCCCGGAGGCGAAGAAGCGGCTTCTTCGCGCAAAGACGATTGTGCCGCTCACTGTGCACTCCTTAGCGCGGCTTCTGCCGAAAGACGCCCGGGAGCGGCTCTTAGCTCCGGACAGCATCGTACCTTCGTCTTTAGCGTCTCTTCTCGTCTACATCTTAGCAAAAAGCTTTTCCACTATGTCTGGCGAGGAAAAACTGTGCCAGCACAGAAAACATCTCCCATCGTGTTCTAGACGTTGCACGGAGGTCTTCCAAGTGTTTGGCATGAATAAAGAAAAGTCCAAAACAGCTTCCAATCGAATGTTCATGTGATTGGAAAAGTCAGGAGAGTGCAAAGGTACTGTTTTCTAGCAGTTGGCAAGCTGCGCACACAATCCCAGTGTTGTACAGCTTCCTTCTTCACCTTTCCGAAGGTGCCGCTCTCTCCGGCTCCCGGAGGCGAAGAAGCGGCTTCTTCGCGCAAAGACGATTGTGCCGCTCACTGTGCACTCCTTAGCGCGGCTTCTGCCGAAAGACGCCCGGGAGCGGCTCTTAGCTCCGGACAGCATCGTACCTTCGTCTTTAGCGTCTCTTCTCGTCTACATCTTAGCAAAAAGCTTTTCCACTATGTCTGGCTCGGAAAAACTGTGCCAGCACAGAAAACATCTCCCATCGTGTTCTAGACGTTGCACGGAGGTCTTCCAAGTGTTTGGCATGAAGAAAAGAAAAGTTGTCCAAAACAGCTTCCAATCGAATGTTCATGTGATTGGAAAAGTCAGGAGAGTGCAAAGGTACTGTTTTCTAGCAGTTGGCAAGCTGCGCACACAATCCCAGTGTTGTACAGCTTCCTTCTTCACCTTTCCGAAGGTGCCGCTCTCTCCGGCTCCCGGAGGCGAAGAAGCGGCTTCTTCGCGCAAAGACGATTGTGCCGCTCACTGTGCACTCCTGAGCGCGGCTTCTGCCGAAAGACGCCCGGGAGCGGCTCTTAGCTCCGGACAGCATCGTACCTTCGTCTTTAGCGTCTCTTCTCGTCTACATCTTAGCAAAAAGCTTTTCCACTATGTCTGGCGAGGAAAAACTGTGCCAGCACAGAAAACATCTCCCATCTTGTTCTAGACGTTGCACGGAGGTCTTCCAAGTGTTTGGCATGTATAAAAGAATAGGACAAAACAGCTTCCAATCGAATGTTCATGTGATTGGAAAAGTCAGGAGAGTGCAAAGGTACTGTTTTCTAGCAGTTGGCAAGCTGCGCACACAATCCCAGTGTTGTACAGCTTCCTTCTTCACCTTTCCGAAGGTGCTGCTCTCTCCGGCTCCCGGAGGCGAAGAAGCGGCTTCTTCGCGCAAAGACGATTGTGCCGCTCACTGTGCACTCCTTAGCGCGGCTTCTGCCGAAAGACGCCCGGGAGCGGCTCTTAGCTCCGGACAGCATCGTACCTTCGTCTTTAGCGTCTCTTCTCGTCTACATCTTAGCAAAAAGCTTTTCCACTATGTCTGGCTCGGAAAAACTGTGCCAGCACAGAAAACATCTCCCATCGTGTTCTAGACGTTGCACAGAGGTCTTCCAAGTGTTTGGCATGAAGAAAAGAAAAGTTGTCCAAAACAGCTTCCAATCGAATGTTCATGTGATTGGAAAAGTCAGGAGAGTGCAAAGGTACTGTTTTCTAGCAGTTGGCAAGCTGCGCACACAATCCCAGTGTTGTACAGCTTCCTTCTTCACCTTTCCGAAGGTGCCGCTCTCTCCGGCTCCCGGAGGCGAAGAAGCGGCTTCTTCGCGCAAAGACGATTGTGCCGCTCACTGTGCACTCCTTAGCGCGGCTTCTGCCGAAAGACGCCCGGGAGCGGCTCTTAGCTCCGGACAGCATCGTACCTTCGTCTTTAGCGTCTCTTCTCGTCTACATCTTAGCAAAAAGCTTTTCCACTATGTCTGGCGAGGAAAAACTGTGCCAGCACAGAAAACATCTCCCATCGTGTTCTAGACGTTGCACGGAGGTCTTCCAAGTGTTTGGGATGAAGAAAAGAAAAGTTGTCCAAAACAGCTTCCAATCGAATGTTCATGTGATTGGAAAAGTCAGGAGAGTGCAAAGGTACTGTTTTCTAGCAGTTGGCAAGCTGCGCACACAATCCCAGTGTTGTACAGCTTCCTTCTTCACCTTTCCGAAGGTGCCGCTCTCTCCGGCTCCCGGAGGCGAAGAAGCGGCTTCTTCGCGCAAAGACGATTGTGCCGCTCACTGTGCACTCCTTAGCGTGGCTTCTGCCGAAAGACGCCCGGGAGCGGCTCTTAGCTCCGGACAGCATCGTACCTTCGTCTTTAGCGTCTCTTCTCGTCTACATCTTAGCAAAAAGCTTTTCTACTATGTCTGGCTCGGAAAAATTGTGCCAGCACAGAAAACATCTCCCATCGTGTTCTAGACGTTGCACGGAGGTCTTCCAAGTGTTTGGCATGAAGAAAAGAAAAGTTGTCCAAAACAGCTTCCAATCGAATGTTCATGTGATTGGAAAAGTCAGGAGAGTGCAAAGGTACTGTTTTCTAGCAGTTGGCAAGCTGCGCACACAATCCCAGTGTTGTACAGCTTCCTTCTTCACCTTTCCGAAGGTGCCGCTCTCTCCGGCTCCCGGAGGCGAAGAAGCGGCTTCTTCGCGCAAAGACGATTGTGCCGCTCACTGTGCACTCCTTAGCGCGGCTTCTGCCGAAAGACGCCCGGGAGCGGCTCTTAGCTCCGGACAGCATCGTACCTTCGTCTTTAGCGTCTCTTCTCGTCTACATCTTAGCAAAAAGTTTTTCCACTATGTCTGGCTCGGAAAAACTGTGCCAGCACAGAAAACATCTCCCATCGTGTTCTAGACGTTGCACGGAGGTCTTCCAAGTGTTTGGCATGAAGAAAAGAAAAGGTGTCCAAAACAGCTTCCAATCGAATGTTCATGTGATTGGAAAAGTCAGGAGAGTGCAAAGGTACTGTTTACTAGCAGTTGGCAAGCTGCGCACACAATCCCAGTGGTGTACAGCTTCCTTCTTCACCTTTCCGAAGGTGCCGCTCTCTCCGGCTCCCGGAGGCGAAGAAGCGGCTTCTTCGCGCAAAGACGATTGTGCCGCTCACTGTGCACTCCTTAGCGCGGCTTCTGCCGAAAGACGCCCGGGAGCGGCTCTTAGCTCCGGACAGCATCGTACCTTCGTCTTTAGCGTCTCTTCTCGTCTACATCTTAGCAAAAAGCTTTTCCACTATGTCTGGCTCGGAAAAACTGTGCCAGCACAGAAAACATCTCCCATCGTGTTCTAGACGTTGCACGGAGGTCTTCCAAGTGTTTGGCATGAAGAAAAGAATAGTACAAAACAGCTTCCAATCGAATGTTCATGTGATTGGAAAAGTCAGGAGAGTGCAAAGGTACTGTTTTCTAGCAGTTGGCAAGCTGCGCACACAATCCCAGTGTTGTACAGCTTCCTTCTTCACCTTTCCGAAGGTGCCGCTCTCTCCGGCTCCCGGAGGCGAAGAAGCGGCTTCTTCGCGCAAAGACGATTGTGCCGCTCACTGTGCACTCCTTAGCGCGGCTTCTGCCGAAAGACGCCCGGGAGCGGCTCTTAGCTCCGGACAGCATCGTACCTTCGTCTTTAGCGTCTCTTCTCGTCTACATCTTAGCAAAAAGCTTTTCCACTATGTCTGGCTCGGAAAAACTGTGCCAGCACAGAAAACATCTCCCATCGTGTTCTAGACGTTGCACGGAGGTCTTCCAAGTGTTTGGCATGAAGAAAAGAAAAGTTGTCCAAAACAGCTTCCAATCGAATGTTCATGTGATTGGAAAAGTCAGGAGAGTGCAAAGGTACTGTTTTCTAGCAGTTGGCAAGCTGCGCACACAATCCCAGTGTTGTACAGCTTCCTTCTTCACCTTTCCGAAGGTGCCGCTCTCTCCGGCTCCCGGAGGCGAAGAAGCGGCTTCTTCGCGCAAAGACGATTGTGCCGCTCACTGTGCACTCCTTAGCGCGGCTTCTGCCGAAAGACGCCCGGGAGCGGCTCTTAGCTCCGGACAGCATCGTACCTTCGTCTTTAGCGTCTCTTCTCGTCTACATCTTAGCAAAAAGCTTTTCCACTATGTCTGGCGAGGAAAAACTGTGCCAGCACAGAAAACATCTCCCATCGTGTTCTAGACGTTGCACGGAGGTCTTCCAAGTGTTTGGCATGAAGAAAAGAAAAGGTGTCCAAAACAGCTTCCAATCGAATGTTCATGTGATTGGAAAAGTCAGGAGAGTGCAAAGGTACTGTTTACTAGCAGTTGGCAAGCTGCGCACACAATCCCAGTGGTGTACAGCTTCCTTCTTCACCTTTCCGAAGGTGCCGCTCTCTCCGGCTCCCGGAGGCGAAGAAGCGGCTTCTTCGCGCAAAGACGATTGTGCCGCTCACTGTGCACTCCTTAGCGCGGCTTCTGCCGAAAGACGCCCGGGAGCGGCTCTTAGCTCCGGACAGCATCGTACCTTCGTCTTTAGCGTCTCTTCTCGTCTACATCTTAGCAAAAAGCTTTTCTACTATGTCTGGCTCGGAAAAACTGTGCCAGCACAGAAAACATCTCCCATCTTGTTCTAGACGTTGCACGGAGGTCTTCCAAGTGTTTGGCATGAATAAAAGAATAGTACAAAACAGCTTCCAATCGAATGTTCATGTGATTGGAAAAGTCAGGAGAGTGCAAAGGTACTGTTTTCTAGCAGTTGGCAAGCTGCGCACACAATCCCAGTGTTGTACAGCTTCCTTCTTCACCTTTCCGAAGGTGCCGCTCTCTCCGGCTCCCGGAGGCGAAGAAGCGGCTTCTTCGCGCAAAGACGATTGTGCCGCTCACTGTGCACTCCTTAGCGCGGCTTCTGCCGAAAGACGCCCGGGAGCGGCTCTTAGCTCCGGACAGCATCGTACCTTCGTCTTTAGCGTCTCTTCTCGTCTACATCTTAGCAAAAAGCTTTTCCACTATGTCTGGCGAGGAAAAACTGTGCCAGCACAGAAAACATCTCCCATCGTGTTCTAGACGTTGCACGGAGGTCTTCCAAGTGTTTGGGATGAAGAAAAGAAAAGTTGTCCAAAACAGCTTCCAATCGAATGTTCATGTGATTGGAAAAGTCAGGAGAGTGCAAAGGTACTGTTTTCTAGCAGTTGGCAAGCTGCGCACACAATCCCAGTGTTGTACAGCTTCCTTCTTCACCTTTCCGAAGGTGCCGCTCTCTCCGGCTCCCGGAGGCGAAGAAGCGGCTTCTTCGCGCAAAGACGATTGTGCCGCTCACTGTGCACTCCTTAGCGTGGCTTCTGCCGAAAGACGCCCGGGAGCGGCTCTTAGCTCCGGACAGCATCGTACCTTCGTCTTTAGCGTCTCTTCTCGTCTACATCTTAGCAAAAAGCTTTTCTACTATGTCTGGCTCGGAAAAATTGTGCCAGCACAGAAAACATCTCCCATCGTGTTCTAGACGTTGCACGGAGGTCTTCCAAGTGTTTGGCATGAAGAAAAGAAAAGTTGTCCAAAACAGCTTCCAATCGAATGTTCATGTGATTGGAAAAGTCAGGAGAGTGCAAAGGTACTGTTTTCTAGCAGTTGGCAAGCTGCGCACACAATCCCAGTGTTGTACAGCTTCCTTCTTCACCTTTCCGAAGGTGCCGCCCTCTCCGGCTCCCGGAGGCGAAGAAGCGGCTTCTTCGCGCAAAGACGATTGTGCCGCTCACTGTGCACTCCTTAGCGCGGCTTCTGCCGAAAGACGCCCGGGAGCGGCTCTTAGCTCCGGACAGCATCGTACCTTCGTCTTTAGCGTCTCTTCTCGTCTACATCTTAGCAAAAAGTTTTTCCACTATGTCTGGCTCGGAAAAACTGTGCCAGCACAGAAAACATCTCCCATCGTGTTCTAGACGTTGCACGGAGGTCTTCCAAGTTTTTGGCATGAAGAAAAGAAAAGGTGTCCAAAACAGCTTCCAATCGAATGTTCATGTGATTGGAAAAGTCAGGAGAGTGCAAAGGTACTGTTTACTAGCAGTTGGCAAGCTGCGCACACAATCCCAGTGGTGTACAGCTTCCTTCTTCACCTTTCCGAAGGTGCCGCTCTCTCCGGCTCCCGGAGGCGAAGAAGCGGCTTCTTCGCGCAAAGACGATTGTGCCGCTCACTGTGCACTCCTTAGCGCGGCTTCTGCCGAAAGACGCCCGGGAGCGGCTCTTAGCTCCGGACAGCATCGTACCTTCGTCTTTAGCGTCTCTTCTCGTCTACATCTTAGCAAAAAGCTTTTCCACTATGTCTGGCGAGGAAAAACTGTGCCAGCACAGAAAACATCTCCCATCGTGTTCTAGACGTTGCACGGAGGTCTTCCAAGTGTTTGGCATGAAGAAAAGAATAGTACAAAACAGCTTCCAATCGAATGTTCATGTGATTGGAAAAGTCAGGAGAGTGCAAAGGTACTGTTTTCTAGCAGTTGGCAAGCTGCGCACACAATCCCAGTGTTGTACAGCTTCCTTCTTCACCTTTCCGAAGGTGCCGCTCTCTCCGGCTCCCGGAGGCGAAGAAGCGGCTTCTTCGCGCAAAGACGATTGTGCCGCTCACTGTGCACTCCTTAGCGCGGCTTCTGCCGAAAGACGCCCGGGAGCGGCTCTTAGCTCCGGACAGCATCGTACCTTCGTCTTTAGCGTCTCTTCTCGTCTACATCTTAGCAAAAAGCTTTTCCACTATGTCTGGCTCGGAAAAACTGTGCCAGCACAGAAAACATCTCCCATCGTGTTCTAGACGTTGCACGGAGGTCTTCCAAGTGTTTGGCATGAAGAAAAGAAAAGTTGTCCAAAACAGCTTCCAATCGAATGTTCATGTGATTGGAAAAGTCAGGAGAGTGCAAAGGTACTGTTTTCTAGCAGTTGGCAAGCTGCGCACACAATCCCAGTGTTGTACAGCTTCCTTCTTCACCTTTCCGAAGGTGCCGCTCTCTCCGGCTCCCGGAGGCGAAGAAGCGGCTTCTTCGCGCAAAGACGATTGTGCCGCTCACTGTGCACTCCTTAGCGCGGCTTCTGCCGAAAGACGCCCGGGAGCGGCTCTTAGCTCCGGACAGCATCGTACCTTCGTCTTTAGCGTCTCTTCTCGTCTACATCTTAGCAAAAAGCTTTTCCACTATGTCTGGCTCGGAAAAACTGTGCCAGCACAGAAAACATCTCCCATCGTGTTCTAGACGTTGCACGGAGGTCTTCCAAGTGTTTGGCATGAAGAAAAGAAAAGGTGTCCAAAACAGCTTCCAATCGAATGTTCATGTGATTGGAAAAGTCAGGAGAGTGCAAAGGTACTGTTTTCTAGCAGTTGGCAAGCTGCGCACACAATCCCAGTGTTGTACAGCTTCCTTCTTCACCTTTCCGATGCTGCCGCTCTCTCCGGCTCCCGGAGGCGAAGAAGCGGCTTCTTCGCGCAAAGACGATTGTGCCGCTCACTGTGCACTCCTTAGCGCGGCTTCTGCCGAAAGACGCCCGGGAGCGGCTCTTAGCTCCGGACAGCATCGTACCTTCGTCTTTAGCGTCTCTTCTCGTCTACATCTTAGCAAAAAGCTTTTCCACTATGTCTGGCTCGGAAAAACTGTGCCAGCACAGAAAACATCTCCCATCGTGTTCTAGACGTTGCACGGAGGTCTTCCAAGTGTTTGGCATGAAGAAAAGAAAAGTTGTCCAAAACAGCTTCCAATCGAA
This sequence comes from Ammospiza maritima maritima, assembly GCA_036010785.1. NCBI lineage: Eukaryota > Metazoa > Chordata > Aves > Passeriformes > Passerellidae > Ammospiza > Ammospiza maritima. The sequence goes on from JAYKTQ010000180.1 coordinate 10,706, forward strand.
TGTTCATGTGATTGGAAAAGTCAGGAGAGTGCAAAGGTACTGTTTTCTAGCAGTTGGCAAGCTGCGCACACAATCCCAGTGTTGTACAGCTTCCTTCTTCACCTTTCCGAAGGTGCCGCTCTCTCCGGCTCCCGGAGGCGAAGAAGCGGCTTCTTCGCGCAAAGACGATTGTGCCGCTCACTGTGCACTCCTTAGCGCGGCTTCTGCCGAAAGACGCCCGGGAGCGGCTCTTAGCTCCGGACAGCATCGTACCTTCGTCTTTAGCGTCTCTTCTCGTCTACATCTTAGCAAAAAGCTTTTCCACTATGTCTGGCTCGGAAAAACTGTGCCAGCACAGAAAACATCTCCCATCGTGTTCTAGACGTTGCACGGAGGTCTTCCAAGTGTTTGGCATGAAGAAAAGAAAAGTTGTCCAAAACAGCTTCCAATCGAATGTTCATGTGATTGGAAAAGTCAGGAGAGTGCAAAGGTACTGTTTTCTAGCAGTTGGCAAGCTGCGCACACAATCCCAGTGTTGTACAGCTTCCTTCTTCACCTTTCCGAAGGTGCCGCTCTCTCCGGCTCCCGGAGGCGAAGAAGCGGCTTCTTCGCGCAAAGACGATTGTGCCGCTCACTGTGCACTCCTTAGCGCGGCTTCTGCCGAAAGACGCCCGGGAGCGGCTCTTAGCTCCGGACAGCATCGTACCTTCGTCTTTAGCGTCTCTTCTCGTCTACATCTTAGCAAAAAGCTTTTCCACTATGTCTGGCTCGGAAAAACTGTGCCAGCACAGAAAACATCTCCCATCATGTTCTAGACGCTGCACGGAGGTCTTCCAAGTGTTTGGCATGAAGAAAAGAAAAGTTGTCCAAAAGAGCTTCCAATCGAATGTTCATGTGATTGGAAAAGTCAGGAGAGTGCAAAGGTACTGTTTTCTAGCAGTTGGCAAGCTGCGCACACAATCCCAGTGTTGTACAGCTTCCTTCTTCACCTTTCCGAAGGTGCCGCTCTCTCCGGCTCCCGGAGGCGAAGAAGCGGCTTCTTCGCGCAAAGACGATTGTGCCGCTCACTGTGCACTCCTTAGCCCGGCTTCTGCCGAAAGACGCCCGGGAGCGGCTCTTAGCTCCGGAGAGCATCGTACCTTCGTCTTTAGCGTCTCTTCTCGTCTACATCTTAGCAAAAAGCTTTTCCACTATGTCTGGCTCGGAAAAACTGTGCCAGCACAGAAAACATCTCCCATCGTGTTCTAGACGTTGCACAGAGGTCTTCCAAGTGTTTGGCATGAAGAAAAGAAAAGTTGTCCAAAAGAGCTTCCAATCGAATGTTCATGTGATTGGAAAAGTCAGGAGAGTGCAAAGGTACTGTTTTCTAGCAGTTGGCAAGCTGCGCACACAATCCCAGTGTTGTACAGCTTCCTTCTTCACCTTTCCGAAGGTGCCGCTCTCTCCGGCTCCCGGAGGCGAAGAAGCGGCTTCTTCGCGCAAAGACGATTGTGCCGCTCACTGTGCACTCCTTAGCGCGGCTTCTGCCGAAAGACGCCCGGGAGCGGCTCTTAGCTTCGGACAGCATCGTACCTTCGTCTTTAGCATCTCTTCTCGTCTGCATCTTAGCAAAAAGCTTTTCCACTATGTCTGGCTCGGAAAAACTGTGCCAGCACAGAAAACATCTCCCATCGTGTTCTAGACGTTGCACGGAGGTCTTCCAAGTGTTTGGCATGAAGAAAAGAAACGTTGTCCAAAACAGCTTCCAATCGAATGTTCATGTGATTGGAAAAGTCAGGAGAGTGCAAAGGTACTGTTTTCTAGCAGTTGGCAAGCTGCGCACACAATCCCAGTGTTGTACAGCTTCCTTCTTCACCTTTCCGAAGGTGCCGCTCTCTCCGGCCCCCGGAGGCGAAGAAGCAGCTTCTTCGCGCAAAGACGATTGTGCCGCTCACTGTGCACTCCTTAGCGCGGCTTCTGCCGAAAGACGCCCGGGAGCGGCTCTTAGCTCCGGACAGCATCGTACCTTCGTCTTTAGCGTCTCTTCTCGTCTACATCTTAGCAAAAAGCTTTTCCACTATGTCTGGCTCGGAAAAACTGTGCCAGCACAGAAAACATCTCCCATCGTGTTCTAGACGTTGCACGGAGGTCTTCCAAGTGTTTGGCATGAAGAAAAGAAAAGTTGTCCAAAACAGCTTCCAATCGAATGTTCATGTGATTGGAAAAGTCAGGAGAGTGCAAAGGTACTGTTTTCTAGCAGTTGGCAAGCTGCGCACACAATCCCAGTGTTGTACAGCTTCCTTCTTCACCTTTCCGAAGGTGCCGCTCTCTCCGGCTCCCGGAGGCGAAGAAGCGGCTTCTTCGCGCAAAGACGATTGTGCCGCTCACTGTGCACTCCTTAGCGCGGCTTCTGCCGAAAGACGCCCGGGAGCGGCTCTTAGCTCCGGACAGCATCGTACCTTCGTCTTTAGCGTCTCTTCTCGTCTACATCTTAGCAAAAAGCTTTTCCACTATGTCTGGCTCGGAAAAACTGTGCCAGCCCAGAAAACATCTCCCATCGTGTTCTAGACGTTGCACGGAGGTCTTCCAAGTGTTTGGCATGAAGAAAAGAAAAGTTGTCCAAAACAGCTTCCAATCGAATGTTCATGTGATTGGAAAAGTCAGGAGAGTGCAAAGGTACTGTTTTCTAGCAGTTGGCAAGCTGCGCACACAATCCCAGTGTTGTACAGCTTCCTTCTTCACCTTTCCGAAGGTGCCGCTCTCTCCGGCTCCCGGAGGCGAAGAAGCGGCTTCTTCGCGCAAAGACGATTGTGCCGCTCACTGTGCACTCCTTAGCGCGGCTTCTGCCGAAAGACGCCCGGGAGCAGCTCTTAGCTCCGGACAGCATCGTACCTTCGTCTTTAGCGTCTCTTCTCGTCTACATCTTAGCAAAAAGCTTTTCCACTATGTCTGGCTCGGAAAAACTGTGCCAGCACAGAAAACATCTCCCATCGTGTTCTAGACGTTGCACAGAGGTCTTCCAAGTGTTTGGCATGAAGAAAAGAAAAGTTGTCCAAAAGAGCTTCCAATCGAATGTTCATGTGATTGGAAAAGTCAGGAGAGTGCAAAGGTACTGTTTTCTAGCAGTTGGCAAGCTGCGCACACAATCCCAGTGTTGTACAGCTTCCTTCTTCACCTTTCCGAAGGTGCCGCTCTCTCCGGCTCCCGGAGGCGAAGAAGCGGCTTCTTCGCGCAAAGACGATTGTGCCGCTCACTGTGCACTCCTTAGCGCGGCTTCTGCCGAAAGACGCCCGGGAGCGGCTCTTAGCTCCGGAGAGCATCGTACCTTCGTCTTTAGCGTCTCTTCTCGTCTACATCTTAGCAAAAAGCTTTTCCACTATGTCTGGCTCGGAAAAACTGTGCCAGCACAGAAAACATCTCCCATCGTGTTCTAGACGTTGCACAGAGGTCTTCCAAGTGTTTGGCATGAAGAAAAGAAAAGTTGTCCAAAACAGCTTCCAATCGAATGTTCATGTGATTGGAAAAGTCAGGAGAGTGCAAAGGTACTGTTTTCTAGCAGTTGGCAAGCTGCGCACACAATCCCAGTGTTGTACAGCTTCCTTCTTCACCTTTCCGAAGGTGCCGCTCTCTCCGGCTCCCGGAGGCGAAGAAGCGGCTTCTTCGCGCAAAGACGATTGTGCCGCTCACTGTGCACTCCTTAGCGCGGCTTCTGCCGAAAGACGCCCGGGAGCGGCTCTTAGCTTCGGACAGCATCGTACCTTCGTCTTTAGCATCTCTTCTCGTCTGCATCTTAGCAAAAAGCTTTTCCACTATGTCTGGCTCGGAAAAACTGTGCCAGCACAGAAAACATCTCCCATCGTGTTCTAGACGTTGCACGGAGGTCTTCCAAGTGTTTGGCATGAAGAAAAGAAAAGTTGTCCAAAACAGCTTCCAATCGAATGTTCATGTGATTGGAAAAGTCAGGAGAGTGCAAAGGTACTGTTTTCTAGCAGTTGGCAAGCTGCGCACACAATCCCAGTGGTGTACAGCTTCCTTCTTCACCTTTCCGAAGGTGCCGCTCTCTCCGGCTCCCGGAGGCGAAGAAGCGGCTTCTTCGCGCAAAGACGATTGTGCCGCTCACTGTGCACTCCTTAGCGCGGCTTCTGCCGAAAGACGCCCGGGAGCGGCTCTTAGCTCCGGACAGCATCGTACCTTCGTCTTTAGCGTCTCTTCTCGTCTACATCTTAGCAAAAAGCTTTTCCACTATGTCTGGCTCGGAAAAACTGTGCCAGCACAGAAAACATCTCCCATCGTGTTCTAGACGTTGCACGGAGGTCTTCCAAGTGTTTGGCATGAAGAAAAGAAAAGTTGTCCAAAACAGCTTCCAATCGAATGTTCATGTGATTGGAAAAGTCAGGAGAGTGCAAAGGTACTGTTTTCTAGCAGTTGGCAAGCTGCGCACACAATCCCAGTGTTGTACAGCTTCCTTCTTCACCTTTCCGAAGGTGCCGCTCTCTCCGGCTCCCGGAGGCGAAGAAGCGGCTTCTTCGCGCAAAGACGATTGTGCCGCTCACTGTGCACTCCTTAGCGCGGCTTCTGCCGAAAGACGCCCGGGAGCGGCTCTTAGCTCCGGACAGCATCGTACCTTCGTCTTTAGCGTCTCTTCTCGTCTACATCTTAGCAAAAAGCTTTTCCACTATGTCTGGCTCGGAAAAACTGTGCCAGCACAGAAAACATCTCCCATCGTGTTCTAGACGTTGCACGGAGGTCTTCCAAGTGTTTGGCATGAAGAAAAGAAAAGTTGTCCAAAACAGCTTCCAATCGAATGTTCATGTGATTGGAAAAGTCAGGAGAGTGCAAAGGTACTGTTTTCTAGCAGTTGGCAAGCTGCGCACACAATCCCAGTGTTGTACAGCTTCCTTCTTCACCTTTCCGAAGGTGCCGCTCTCTCCGGCTCCCGGAGGCGAAGAAGCGGCTTCTTCGCGCAAAGACGATTGTGCCGCTCACTGTGCACTCCTTAGCGCGGCTTCTGCCGAAAGACGCCCGGGAGCGGCTCTTAGCTCCGGACAGCATCGTACCTTCGTCTTTAGCGTCTCTTCTCGTCTACATCTTAGCAAAAAGCTTTTCCACTATGTCTGGCTCGGAAAAACTGTGCCAGCACAGAAAACATCTCCCATCGTGTTCTAGACGTTGCACGGAGGTCTTCCAAGTGTTTGGCATGAAGAAAAGAAAAGTTGTCCAAAACAGCTTCCAATCGAATGTTCATGTGATTGGAAAAGTCAGGAGAGTGCAAAGGTACTGTTTTCTAGCAGTTGGCAAGCTGCGCACACAATCCCAGTGTTGTACAGCTTCCTTCTTCACCTTTCCGAAGGTGCCGCTCTCTCCGGCTCCCGGAGGCGAAGAAGCGGCTTCTTCGCGCAAAGACGATTGTGCCGCTCACTGTGCACTCCTTAGCGCGGCTTCTGCCGAAAGACGCCCGGGAGCGGCTCTTAGCTCCGGACAGCATCGTACCTTCGTCTTTAGCGTCTCTTCTCGTCTACATCTTAGCAAAAAGCTTTTCCACTATGTCTGGCTCGGAAAAACTGTGCCAGCACAGAAAACATCTCCCATCGTGTTCTAGACGTTGCACGGAGGTCTTCCAAGTGTTTGGCATGAAGAAAAGAAAAGTTGTCCAAAACAGCTTCCAATCGAATGTTCATGTGATTGGAAAAGTCAGGAGAGTGCAAAGGTACTGTTTTCTAGCAGTTGGCAAGCTGCGCACACAATCCCAGTGTTGTACAGCTTCCTTCTTCACCTTTCCGAAGGTGCCGCTCTCTCCGGCTCCCGGAGGCGAAGAAGCGGCTTCTTCGCGCAAAGACGATTGTGCCGCTCACTGTGCACTCCTTAGCGCGGCTTCTGCCGAAAGACGCCCGGGAGCGGCTCTTAGCTCCGGACAGCATCGTACCTTCGTCTTTAGCGTCTCTTCTCGTCTACATCTTAGCAAAAAGCTTTTCCACTATGTCTGGCGAGGAAAAACTGTGCCAGCACAGAAAACATCTCCCATCGTGTTCTAGACGTTGCACGGAGGTCTTCCAAGTGTTTGGCATGAAGAAAAGAAAAGTTGTCCAAAACAGCTTCCAATCGAATGTTCATGTGATTGGAAAAGTCAGGAGAGTGCAAAGGTACTGTTTTCTAGCAGTTGGCAAGCTGCGCACACAATCCCAGTGTTGTACAGCTTCCTTCTTCACCTTTCCGAAGGTGCCGCTCTCTCCGGCTCCCGGAGGCGAAGAAGCAGCTTCTTCGCGCAAAGACGATTGTGCCGCTCACTGTGCACTCCTTAGCGCGGCTTCTGCCGAAAGACGCCCGGGAGCGGCTCTTAGCTCCGGACAGCATCGTACCTTCGTCTTTAGCGTCTCTTCTCGTCTACATCTTAGCAAAAAGCTTTTCCACTATGTCTGGCTCGGAAAAACTGTGCCAGCACAGAAAACATCTCCCATCGTGTTCTAGACGTTGCACGGAGGTCTTCCAAGTGTTTGGCATGAAGAAAAGAAAAGTTGTCCAAAACAGCTTCCAATCGAATGTTCATGTGATTGGAAAAGTCAGGAGAGTGCAAAGGTACTGTTTTCTAGCAGTTGGCAAGCTACGCACACAATCCCAGTGTTGTACAGCTTCCTTCTTCACCTTTCCGAAGGTGCCGCTCTCTCCGGCTCCCGGAGGCGAAGAAGCGGCTTCTTCGCGCAAAGACGATTGTGCCGCTCACTGTGCACTCCTTAGCGCGGCTTCTGCCGAAAGACGCCCGGGAGCGGCTCTTAGCTCCGGACAGCATCGTACCTTCGTCTTTAGCGTCTCTTCTCGTCTACATCTTAGCAAAAAGCTTTTCCACTATGTCTGGCGAGGAAAAACTGTGCCAGCACAGAAAACATCTCCCATCGTGTTCTAGACGTTGCACGGAGGTCTTCCAAGTGTTTGGCATGAAGAAAGAAAAGTCCAAAACAGCTTCCAATCGAATGTTCATGTGATTGGAAAAGTCAGGAGAGTGCAAAGGTACTGTTTTCTAGCAGTTGGCAAGCTGCGCACACAATCCCAGTGTTGTACAGCTTCCTTCTTCACCTTTCCGAAGGTGCCGCTCTCTCCGGCTCCCGGAGGCGAAGAAGCGGCTTCTTCGCGCAAAGACGATTGTGCCGCTCACTGTGCACTCCTTAGCGCGGCTTCTGCCGAAAGACGCCCGGGAGCGGCTCTTAGCTCCGGACAGCATCGTACCTTCGTCTTTAGCGTCTCTTCTCGTCTACATCTTAGCAAAAAGCTTTTCCACTATGTCTGGCTCGGAAAAACTGTGCCAGCACAGAAAACATCTCCCATCGTGTTCTAGACGTTGCACGGAGGTCTTCCAAGTGTTTGGCATGAAGAAAAGAAAAGTTGTCCAAAACAGCTTCCAATCGAATGTTCATGTGATTGGAAAAGTCAGGAGAGTGCAAAGGTACTGTTTTCTAGCAGTTGGCAAGCTGCGCACACAATCCCAGTGTTGTACAGCTTCCTTCTTCACCTTTCCGAAGGTGCCGCTCTCTCCGGCTCCCGGAGGCGAAGAAGCGGCTTCTTCGCGCAAAGACGATTGTGCCGCTCACTGTGCACTCCTTAGCGCGGCTTCTGCCGAAAGACGCCCGGGAGCGGCTCTTAGCTCCGGACAGCATCGTACCTTCGTCTTTAGCGTCTCTTCTCGTCTACATCTTAGCAAAAAGCTTTTCCACTATGTCTGGCTCGGAAAAACTGTGCCAGCACAGAAAACATCTCCCATCTTGTTCTAGACGTTGCACGGAGGTCTTCCAAGTGTTTGGCATGTATAAAAGAATAGGACAAAACAGCTTCCAATCGAATGTTCATGTGATTGGAAAAGTCAGGAGAGTGCAAAGGTACTGTTTTCTAGCAGTTGGCAAGCTGCGCACACAATCCCAGTGTTGTACAGCTTCCTTCTTCACCTTTCCGAAGGTGCTGCTCTCTCCGGCTCCCGGAGGCGAAGAAGCGGCTTCTTCGCGCAAAGACGATTGTGCCGCTCACTGTGCACTCCTTAGCGCGGCTTCTGCCGAAAGACGCCCGGGAGCGGCTCTTAGCTCCGGACAGCATCGTACCTTCGTCTTTAGCGTCTCTTCTCGTCTACATCTTAGCAAAAAGCTTTTCCACTATGTCTGGCTCGGAAAAACTGTGCCAGCACAGAAAACATCTCCCATCGTGTTCTAGACGTTGCACAGAGGTCTTCCAAGTGTTTGGCATGAAGAAAAGAAAAGTTGTCCAAAACAGCTTCCAATCGAATGTTCATGTGATTGGAAAAGTCAGGAGAGTGCAAAGGTACTGTTTTCTAGCAGTTGGCAAGCTGCGCACACAATCCCAGTGTTGTACAGCTTCCTTCTTCACCTTTCCGAAGGTGCCGCTCTCTCCGGCTCCCGGAGGCGAAGAAGCGGCTTCTTCGCGCAAAGACGATTGTGCCGCTCACTGTGCACTCCTTAGCGCGGCTTCTGCCGAAAGACGCCCGGGAGCGGCTCTTAGCTCCGGACAGCATCGTACCTTCGTCTTTAGCGTCTCTTCTCGTCTACATCTTAGCAAAAAGCTTTTCCACTATGTCTGGCGAGGAAAAACTGTGCCAGCACAGAAAACATCTCCCATCGTGTTCTAGACGTTGCACGGAGGTCTTCCAAGTGTTTGGGATGAAGAAAAGAAAAGTTGTCCAAAACAGCTTCCAATCGAATGTTCATGTGATTGGAAAAGTCAGGAGAGTGCAAAGGTACTGTTTTCTAGCAGTTGGCAAGCTGCGCACACAATCCCAGTGTTGTACAGCTTCCTTCTTCACCTTTCCGAAGGTGCCGCTCTCTCCGGCTCCCGGAGGCGAAGAAGCGGCTTCTTCGCGCAAAGACGATTGTGCCGCTCACTGTGCACTCCTTAGCGTGGCTTCTGCCGAAAGACGCCCGGGAGCGGCTCTTAGCTCCGGACAGCATCGTACCTTCGTCTTTAGCGTCTCTTCTCGTCTACATCTTAGCAAAAAGCTTTTCTACTATGTCTGGCTCGGAAAAATTGTGCCAGCACAGAAAACATCTCCCATCGTGTTCTAGACGTTGCACGGAGGTCTTCCAAGTGTTTGGCATGAAGAAAAGAAAAGTTGTCCAAAACAGCTTCCAATCGAATGTTCATGTGATTGGAAAAGTCAGGAGAGTGCAAAGGTACTGTTTTCTAGCAGTTGGCAAGCTGCGCACACAATCCCAGTGTTGTACAGCTTCCTTCTTCACCTTTCCGAAGGTGCCGCTCTCTCCGGCTCCCGGAGGCGAAGAAGCGGCTTCTTCGCGCAAAGACGATTGTGCCGCTCACTGTGCACTCCTTAGCGCGGCTTCTGCCGAAAGACGCCCGGGAGCGGCTCTTAGCTCCGGACAGCATCGTACCTTCGTCTTTAGCGTCTCTTCTCGTCTACATCTTAGCAAAAAGTTTTTCCACTATGTCTGGCTCGGAAAAACTGTGCCAGCACAGAAAACATCTCCCATCGTGTTCTAGACGTTGCACGGAGGTCTTCCAAGTGTTTGGCATGAAGAAAAGAAAAGGTGTCCAAAACAGCTTCCAATCGAATGTTCATGTGATTGGAAAAGTCAGGAGAGTGCAAAGGTACTGTTTACTAGCAGTTGGCAAGCTGCGCACACAATCCCAGTGGTGTACAGCTTCCTTCTTCACCTTTCCGAAGGTGCCGCTCTCTCCGGCTCCCGGAGGCGAAGAAGCGGCTTCTTCGCGCAAAGACGATTGTGCCGCTCACTGTGCACTCCTTAGCGCGGCTTCTGCCGAAAGACGCCCGGGAGCGGCTCTTAGCTCCGGACAGCATCGTACCTTCGTCTTTAGCGTCTCTTCTCGTCTACATCTTAGCAAAAAGCTTTTCCATTATGTCTGGCTCGGAAAAACTGTGCCAGCACAGAAAACATCTCCCATCGTGTTCTAGACGTTGCACGGAGGTCTTCCAAGTGTTTGGCATGAAGAAAAGAATAGTACAAAACAGCTTCCAATCGAATGTTCATGTGATTGGAAAAGTCAGGAGAGTGCAAAGGTACTGTTTTCTAGCAGTTGGCAAGCTGCGCACACAATCCCAGTGTTGTACAGCTTCCTTCTTCACCTTTCCGAAGGTGCCGCTCTCTCCGGCTCCCGGAGGCGAAGAAGCGGCTTCTTCGCGCAAAGACGATTGTGCCGCTCACTGTGCACTCCTTAGCGCGGCTTCTGCCGAAAGACGCCCGGGAGCGGCTCTTAGCTCCGGACAGCATCGTACCTTCGTCTTTAGCGTCTCTTCTCGTCTACATCTTAGCAAAAAGCTTTTCCACTATGTCTGGCTCGGAAAAACTGTGCCAGCACAGAAAACATCTCCCATCGTGTTCTAGACGTTGCACGGAGGTCTTCCAAGTGTTTGGCATGAAGAAAAGAAAAGTTGTCCAAAACAGCTTCCAATCGAATGTTCATGTGATTGGAAAAGTCAGGAGAGTGCAAAGGTACTGTTTTCTAGCAGTTGGCAAGCTGCGCACACAATCCCAGTGTTGTACAGCTTCCTTCTTCACCTTTCCGAAGGTGCCGCTCTCTCCGGCTCCCGGAGGCGAAGAAGCGGCTTCTTCGCGCAAAGACGATTGTGCCGCTCACTGTGCACTCCTTAGCGCGGCTTCTGCCGAAAGACGCCCGGGAGCGGCTCTTAGCTCCGGACAGCATCGTACCTTCGTCTTTAGCGTCTCTTCTCGTCTACATCTTAGCAAAAAGCTTTTCCACTATGTCTGGCGAGGAAAAACTGTGCCAGCACAGAAAACATCTCCCATCGTGTTCTAGACGTTGCACGGAGGTCTTCCAAGTGTTTGGCATGAAGAAAAGAAAAGGTGTCCAAAACAGCTTCCAATCGAATGTTCATGTGATTGGAAAAGTCAGGAGAGTGCAAAGGTACTGTTTACTAGCAGTTGGCAAGCTGCGCACACAATCCCAGTGGTGTACAGCTTCCTTCTTCACCTTTCCGAAGGTGCCGCTCTCTCCGGCTCCCGGAGGCGAAGAAGCGGCTTCTTCGCGCAAAGACGATTGTGCCGCTCACTGTGCACTCCTTAGCGCGGCTTCTGCCGAAAGACGCCCGGGAGCGGCTCTTAGCTCCGGACAGCATCGTACCTTCGTCTTTAGCGTCTCTTCTCGTCTACATCTTAGCAAAAAGCTTTTCTACTATGTCTGGCGAGGAAAAACTGTGCCAGCACAGAAAACATCTCCCATCTTGTTCTAGACGTTGCACGGAGGTCTTCCAAGTGTTTGGCATGAATAAAAGAATAGTACAAAACAGCTTCCAATCGAATGTTCATGTGATTGGAAAAGTCAGGAGAGTGCAAAGGTACTGTTTTCTAGCAGTTGGCAAGCTGCGCACACAATCCCAGTGTTGTACAGCTTCCTTCTTCACCTTTCCGAAGGTGCCGCTCTCTCCGGCTCCCGGAGGCGAAGAAGCGGCTTCTTCGCGCAAAGACGATTGTGCCGCTCACTGTGCACTCCTTAGCGCGGCTTCTGCCGAAAGACGCCCGGGAGCGGCTCTTAGCTCCGGACAGCATCGTACCTTCGTCTTTAGCGTCTCTTCTCGTCTACATCTTAGCAAAAAGCTTTTCCACTATGTCTGGCGAGGAAAAACTGTGCCAGCACAGAAAACATCTCCCATCGTGTTCTAGACGTTGCACGGAGGTCTTCCAAGTGTTTGGGATGAAGAAAAGAAAAGTTGTCCAAAACAGCTTCCAATCGAATGTTCATGTGATTGGAAAAGTCAGGAGAGTGCAAAGGTACTGTTTTCTAGCAGTTGGCAAGCTGCGCACACAATCCCAGTGTTGTACAGCTTCCTTCTTCACCTTTCCGAAGGTGCCGCTCTCTCCGGCTCCCGGAGGCGAAGAAGCGGCTTCTTCGCGCAAAGACGATTGTGCCGCTCACTGTGCACTCCTTAGCGTGGCTTCTGCCGAAAGACGCCCGGGAGCGGCTCTTAGCTCCGGACAGCATCGTACCTTCGTCTTTAGCGTCTCTTCTCGTCTACATCTTAGCAAAAAGCTTTTCTACTATGTCTGGCTCGGAAAAATTGTGCCAGCACAGAAAACATCTCCCATCGTGTTCTAGACGTTGCACGGAGGTCTTCCAAGTGTTTGGCATGAAGAAAAGAAAAGTTGTCCAAAACAGCTTCCAATCGAATGTTCATGTGATTGGAAAAGTCAGGAGAGTGCAAAGGTACTGTTTTCTAGCAGTTGGCAAGCTGCGCACACAATCCCAGTGTTGTACAGCTTCCTTCTTCACCTTTCCGAAGGTGCCGCTCTCTCCGGCTCCCGGAGGCGAAGAAGCGGCTTCTTCGCGCAAAGACGATTGTGCCGCTCACTGTGCACTCCTTAGCGCGGCTTCTGCCGAAAGACGCCCGGGAGCGGCTCTTAGCTCCGGACAGCATCGTACCTTCGTCTTTAGCGTCTCTTCTCGTCTACATCTTAGCAAAAAGTTTTTCCACTATGTCTGGCTCGGAAAAACTGTGCCAGCACAGAAAACATCTCCCATCGTGTTCTAGACGTTGCACGGAGGTCTTCCAAGTGTTTGGCATGAAGAAAAGAAAAGGTGTCCAAAACAGCTTCCAATCGAATGTTCATGTGATTGGAAAAGTCAGGAGAGTGCAAAGGTACTGTTTACTAGCAGTTGGCAAGCTGCGCACACAATCCCAGTGGTGTACAGCTTCCTTCTTCACCTTTCCGAAGGTGCCGCTCTCTCCGGCTCCCGGAGGCGAAGAAGCGGCTTCTTCGCGCAAAGACGATTGTGCCGCTCACTGTGCACTCCTTAGCGCGGCTTCTGCCGAAAGACGCCCGGGAGCGGCTCTTAGCTCCGGACAGCATCGTACCTTCGTCTTTAGCGTCTCTTCTCGTCTACATCTTAGCAAAAAGCTTTTCCACTATGTCTGGCGAGGAAAAACTGTGCCAGCACAGAAAACATCTCCCATCGTGTTCTAGACGTTGCACGGAGGTCTTCCAAGTGTTTGGCATGAAGAAAAGAAAAGTTGTCCAAAACAGCTTCCAATCGAATGTTCATGTGATTGGAAAAGTCAGGAGAGTGCAAAGGTACTGTTTTCTAGCAGTTGGCAAGCTGCGCACACAATCCCAGTGTTGTACAGCTTCCTTCTTCACCTTTCCGAAGGTGCCGCTCTCTCCGGCTCCCGGAGGCGAAGAAGCGGCTTCTTCGCGCAAAGACGATTGTGCCGCTCACTGTGCACTCCTTAGCGCGGCTTCTGCCGAAAGACGCCCGGGAGCGGCTCTTAGCTCCGGACAGCATCGTACCTTCGTCTTTAGCGTCTCTTCTCGTCTACATCTTAGCAAAAAGCTTTTCCACTATGTCTGGCTCGGAAAAACTGTGCCAGCACAGAAAACATCTCCCATCGTGTTCTAGACGTTGCACGGAGGTCTTCCAAGTGTTTGGCATGAAGAAAAGAAAAGGTGTCCAAAACAGCTTCCAATCGAATGTTCATGTGATTGGAAAAGTCAGGAGAGTGCAAAGGTACTGTTTACTAGCAGTTGGCAAGCTACGCACACAATCCCAGTGGTGTACAGCTTCCTTCTTCACCTTTCCGAAGGTGCCGCTCTCTCCGGCTCCCGGAGGCGAAGAAGCGGCTTCTTCGCGCAAAGACGATTGTGCCGCTCACTGTGCACTCCTTAGCGCGGCTTCTGCCGAAAGACGCCCGGGAGCGGCTCTTAGCTCCGGACAGCATCGTACCTTCGTCTTTAGCGTCTCTTCTCGTCTACATCTTAGCAAAAAGCTTTTCTACTATGTCTGGCTCGGAAAAACTGTGCCAGCACAGAAAACATCTCCCATCTTGTTCTAGACGTTGCACGGAGGTCTTCCAAGTGTTTGGCATGAATAAAAGAATAGTACAAAACAGCTTCCAATCGAATGTTCATGTGATTGGAAAAGTCAGGAGAGTGCAAAGGTACTGTTTTCTAGCAGTTGGCAAGCTGCGCACACAATCGCAGTGTTGTACAGCTTCCTTCTTCACCTTTCCGAAGGTGCCGCTCTCGCCGGCTCCCGGAGGCGAAGAAGCGGCTTCTTCGCGCAAAGACGATTGTGCCGCTCACTGTGCACTCCTTAGCGCGGCTTCTGCCGAAAGACGCCCGGGAGCGGCTCTTAGCTCCGGACAGCATCGTACCTTCGTCTTTAGCGTCTCTTCTCGTCGACATCGTAGCAAAAAGCTTTTCTACTATGTCTGGCGAGGAAAAACTGTGCCAGCACAGAAAACATCTCCCATCGTGTTCTAGACGTTGCACGGAGGTCTTCCAAGTGTTTGGCATGAAGAAAGAAAAGTCCAAAACAGCTTCCAATCGAATGTTCATGTGATTGGAAAAGTCAGGAGAGTGCAAAGGTACTGTTTTCTAGCAGTTGGCAAGCTGCGCACACAATCCCAGTGTTGTACAGCTTCCTTCTTCACCTTTCCGAAGGTGCCGCTCTCTCCGGCTCCCGGAGGCGAAGAAGCGGCTTCTTCGCGCAAAGACGATTGTGCCGCTCACTGTGCACTCCTTAGCGCGGCTTCTGCCGAAAGACGCCCGGGAGCGGCTCTTAGCTCCGGACAGCATCGTACCTTCGTCTTTAGCGTCTCTTCTCGTCTACATCTTAGCAAAAAGCTTTTCCACTATGTCTGGCGAGGAAAAACTGTGCCAGCACAGAAAACATCTCCCATCGTGTTCTAGACGTTGCACGGAGGTCTTCCAAGTGTTTGGCATGAAGAAAAGAAAAGGTGTCCAAAACAGCTTCCAATCGAATGTTCATGTGATTGGAAAAGTCAGGAGAGTGCAAAGGTACTGTTTACTAGCAGTTGGCAAGCTGCGCACACAATCCCAGTGGTGTACAGCTTCCTTCTTCACCTTTCCGAAGGTGCCGCTCTCTCCGGCTCCCGGAGGCGAAGAAGCGGCTTCTTCGCGCAAAGACGATTGTGCCGCTCACTGTGCACTCCTTAGCGCGGCTTCTGCCGAAAGACGCCCGGGAGCGGCTCTTAGCTCCGGACAGCATCGTACCTTCGTCTTTAGCGTCTCTTCTCGTCTACATCTTAGCAAAAAGCTTTTCTAATATGTCTGGCTCGGAAAAACTGTGCCAGCACAGAAAACATCTCCCATCGTGTTCTAGACGTTGCACGGAGGTCTTCCAAGTGTTTGGCATGAAGAAAAGAAAAGTTGTCCAAAACAGCTTCCAATCGAATGTTCATGTGATTGGAAAAGTCAGGAGAGTGCAAAGGTACTGTTTTCTAGCAGTTGGCAAGCTGCGCACACAATCCCAGTGTTGTACAGCTTCCTTCTTCACCTTTCCGAAGGTGCCGCTCTCTCCGGCTCCCGGAGGCGAAGAAGCGGCTTCTTCGCGCAAAGACGATTGTGCCGCTCACTGTGCACTCCTTAGCGCGGCTTCTGCCGAAAGACGCCCGGGAGCGGCTCTTAGCTCCGGACAGCATCGTACCTTCGTCTTTAGCGTCTCTTCTCGTCGACATCTTAGCAAAAAGCTTTTCTACTATGTCTGGCGAGGAAAAACTGTGCCAGCACAGAAAACATCTCCCATCGTGTTCTAGACGTTGCACGGAGGTCTTCCAAGTGTTTGGCATGAAGAAAGAAAAGTCCAAAACAGCTTCCAATCGAATGTTCATGTGATTGGAAAAGTCAGGAGAGTGCAAAGGTACTGTTTTCTAGCAGTTGGCAAGCTGCGCACACAATCCCAGTGTTGTACAGCTTCCTTCTTCACCTTTCCGAAGGTGCCGCTCTCTCCGGCTCCCGGAGGCGAAGAAGCGGCTTCTTCGCGCAAAGACGATTGTGCCGCTCACTGTGCACTCCTTAGCGCGGCTTCTGCCGAAAGACGCCCGGGAGCGGCTCTTAGCTCCGGACAGCATCGTACCTTCGTCTTTAGCGTCTCTTCTCGTCTACATCTTAGCAAAAAGCTTTTCCACTATGTCTGGCTCGGAAAAACTGTGCCAGCACAGAAAACATCTCCCATCGTGTTCTAGACGTTGCACGGAGGTCTTCCAAGTGTTTGGCATGAAGAAAAGAAAAGTTGTCCAAAACAGCTTCCAATCGAATGTTCATGTGATTGGAAAAGTCAGGAGAGTGCAAAGGTACTGTTTACTAGCAGTTGGCAAGCTGCGCACACAATCCCAGTGTTGTACAGCTTCCTTCTTCACCTTTCCGAAGGTGCCGCTCTCTCCGGCTCCCGGAGGCGAAGAAGCGGCTTCTTCGCGCAAAGACGATTGTGCCGCTCACTGTGCACTCCTTAGCGCGGCTTCTGCCAAAAGACGCCCGGGAGCGGCTCTTAGCTCCGGACAGCATCGTACCTTCGTCTTTAGCGTCTCTTCTCGTCTACATCTTAGCAAAAAGCTTTTCCACTATGTCTGGCGAGGAAAAACTGTGCCAGCACAGAAAACATCTCCCATCGTGTTCTAGACGTTGCACGGAGGTCTTCCAAGTGTTTGGCATGAATAAAAGAATAGTACAAAACAGCTTCCAATCGAATGTTCATGTGATTGGAAAAGTCAGGAGAGTGCAAAGGTACTGTTTTCTAGCAGTTGGCAAGCTGCGCACACAATCCCAGTGTTGTACAGCTTCCTTCTTCACCTTTCCGAAGGTGCCGCTCTCTCCGGCTCCCGGAGGCGAAGAAGCGGCTTCTTCGCGCAAAGACGATTGTGCCGCTCACTGTGCACTCCTTAGCGCGGCTTCTGCCGAAAGACGCCCGGGAGCGGCTCTTAGCTCCGGACAGCATCGTACCTTCGTCTTTAGCGTCTCTTCTCGTCTACATCTTAGCAAAAAGCTTTTCTACTATGTCTGGCTCGGAAAAACTGTGCCAGCACAGAAAACATCTCCCATCTTGTTCTAGACGTTGCACGGAGGTCTTCCAAGTGTTTGGCATGTATAAAAGAATAGGACAAAACAGCTTCCAATCGAATGTTCATGTGATTGGAAAAGTCAGGAGAGTGCAAAGGTACTGTTTTCTAGCAGTTGGCAAGCTGCGCACACAATCCCAGTGTTGTACAGCTTCCTTCTTCACCTTTCCGAAGTTGCCGCTCTCTCCGGCTCCCGGAGGCGAAGAAGCGGATTCTTCGCGCAAAGACGATTATGCCGCTCACTGTGCACTCCTTAGCGCGGCTTCTGCCGAAAGACGCCCGGGAGCGGCTCTTAGCTCCGGACAGCATCGTACCTTCGTCTTTAGCGTCTCTTCTCGTCTACATCTTAGCAAAAAGCTTTTCTACTATGTCTGGCGAGGAAAAACTGTGCCAGCACAGAAAACATCTCCCATCGTGTTCTAGACGTTGCACGGAGGTCTTCCAAGTGTTTGGCATGAAGAAAAGAAAAGTTGTCCAAAACAGCTTCCAATCGAATGTTCATGTGATTGGAAAAGTCAGGAGAGTGCAAAGGTACTGTTTTCTAGCAGTTGGCAAGCTGCGCACACAATCCCAGTGTTGTACAGCTTCCTTCTTCACCTTTCCGAAGTTGCCGCTCTCTCCGGCTCCCGGAGGCGAAGAAGCGGCTTCTTCGCGCAAAGACGATTATGCCGCTCACTGTGCACTCCTTAGCGCGGCTTCTGCCGAAAGACGCCCGGGAGCGGCTCTTAGCTCCGGACAGCATCGTACCTTCGTCTTTAGCGTCTCTTCTCGTCTACATCTTAGCAAAAAGCTTTTCTACTATGTCTGGCGAGGAAAAACTGTGCCAGCACAGAAAACATCTCCCATCGTGTTCTAGACGTTGCACGGAGGTCTTCCAAGTGTTTGGCATGAAGAAAAGAAAAGTTGTCCAAAACAGCTTCCAATCGAATGTTCATGTGATTGGAAAAGTCAGGAGAGTGCAAAGGTACTGTTTTCTAGCAGTTGGCAAGCTGCGCACACAATCCCAGTGTTGTACAGCTTCCTTCTTCACCTTTCCGAAGGTGCCGCTCTCTCCGGCTCCCGGAGGCGAAGAAGCGGCTTCTTCGCGCAAAGACGATTGTGCCGCTCACTGTGCACTCCTTAGCGCGGCTTCTGCCGAAAGACGCCCGGGAGCGGCTCTTAGCTCCGGACAGCATCGTACCTTCGTCTTTAGCGTCTCTTCTCGTCTACATCTTAGCAAAAAGCTTTTCCACTATGTCTGGCGAGGAAAAACTGTGCCAGCACAGAAAACATCTCCCATCGTGTTCTAGACGTTGCACGGAGGTCTTCCAAGTGTTTGGCATGAAGAAAAGAAAAGGTGTCCAAAACAGCTTCCAATCGAATGTTCATGTGATTGGAAAAGTCAGGAGAGTGCAAAGGTACTGTTTACTAGCAGTTGGCAAGCTGCGCACACAATCCCAGTGGTGTACAGCTTCCTTCTTCACCTTTCCGAAGGTGCCGCTCTCTCCGGCTCCCGGAGGCGAAGAAGCGGCTTCTTCGCGCAAAGACGATTGTGCCGCTCACTGTGCACTCCTTAGCGCGGCTTCTGCCGAAAGACGCCCGGGAGCGGCTCTTAGCTCCGGACAGCATCGTACCTTCGTCTTTAGCGTCTCTTCTCGTCGACATCTTAGCAAAAAGCTTTTCTACTATGTCTGGCGAGGAAAAACTGTGCCAGCACAGAAAACATCTCCCATCGTGTTCTAGACGTTGCACGGAGGTCTTCCAAGTGTTTGGCATGAAGAAAGAAAAGTCCAAAACAGCTTCCAATCGAATGTTCATGTGATTGGAAAAGTCAGGAGAGTGCAAAGGTACTGTTTTCTAGCAGTTGGCAAGCTGCGCACACAATCCCAGTGTTGTACAGCTTCCTTCTTCACCTTTCCGAAGGTGCCGCTCTCTCCGGCTCCCGGAGGCGAAGAAGCGGCTTCTTCGCGCAAAGACGATTGTGCCGCTCACTGTGCACTCCTTAGCGCGGCTTCTGCCGAAAGACGCCCGGGAGCGGCTCTTAGCTCCGGACAGCATCGTACCTTCGTCTTTAGCGTCTCTTCTCGTCTACATCTTAGCAAAAAGCTTTTCCACTATGTCTGGCGAGGAAAAACTGTGCCAGCACAGAAAACATCTCCCATCGTGTTCTAGACGTTGCACGGAGGTCTTCCAAGTGTTTGGCATGAAGAAAAGAAAAGTTGTCCAAAACAGCTTCCAATCGAATGTTCATGTGATTGGAAAAGTCAGGAGAGTGCAAAGGTACTGTTTACTAGCAGTTGGCAAGCTGCGCACACAATCCCAGTGTTGTACAGCTTCCTTCTTCACCTTTCCGAAGGTGCCGCTCTCTCCGGCTCCCGGAGGCGAAGAAGCGGCTTCTTCGCGCAAAGACGATTGTGCCGCTCACTGTGCACTCCTTAGCGCGGCT
This sequence comes from Ammospiza maritima maritima, assembly GCA_036010785.1. Taxonomy (NCBI): domain Eukaryota; kingdom Metazoa; phylum Chordata; class Aves; order Passeriformes; family Passerellidae; genus Ammospiza; species Ammospiza maritima. The sequence goes on from JAYKTQ010000180.1 coordinate 29,926, forward strand.
TCTGCCAAAAGACGCCCGGGAGCGGCTCTTAGCTCCGGACAGCATCGTACCTTCGTCTTTAGCGTCTCTTCTCGTCTACATCTTAGCAAAAAGCTTTTCCACTATGTCTGGCGAGGAAAAACTGTGCCAGCACAGAAAACATCTCCCATCGTGTTCTAGACGTTGCACGGAGGTCTTCCAAGTGTTTGGCATGAATAAAAGAATAGTACAAAACAGCTTCCAATCGAATGTTCATGTGATTGGAAAAGTCAGGAGAGTGCAAAGGTACTGTTTTCTAGCAGTTGGCAAGCTGCGCACACAATCCCAGTGTTGTACAGCTTCCTTCTTCACCTTTCCGAAGGTGCCGCTCTCTCCGGCTCCCGGAGGCGAAGAAGCGGCTTCTTCGCGCAAAGACGATTGTGCCGCTCACTGTGCACTCCTTAGCGCGGCTTCTGCCGAAAGACGCCCGGGAGCGGCTCTTAGCTCCGGACAGCATCGTACCTTCGTCTTTAGCGTCTCTTCTCGTCTACATCTTAGCAAAAAGCTTTTCTACTATGTCTGGCTCGGAAAAACTGTGCCAGCACAGAAAACATCTCCCATCTTGTTCTAGACGTTGCACGGAGGTCTTCCAAGTGTTTGGCATGTATAAAAGAAAAGTCCAAAACAGCTTCCAATCGAATGTTCATGTGATTGGAAAAGTCAGGAGAGTGCAAAGGTACTGTTTTCTAGCAGTTGGCAAGCTGCGCACACAATCCCAGTGTTGTACAGCTTCCTTCTTCACCTTTCCGAAGGTGCCGCTCTCTCCGGCTCCCGGAGGCGAAGAAGCGGCTTCTTCGCGCAAAGACGATTGTGCCGCTCACTGTGCACTCCTTAGCGCGGCTTCTGCCGAAAGACGCCCGGGAGCGGCTCTTAGCTCCGGACAGCATCGTACCTTCGTCTTTAGCGTCTCTTCTCGTCTACATCTTAGCAAAAAGCTTTTCTACTATGTCTGGCGAGGAAAAACTGTGCCAGCACAGAAAACATCTCCCATCGTGTTCTAGACGTTGCACGGAGGTCTTCCAAGTGTTTGGCATGAAGAAAAGGAAAGTTGTCCAAAACAGCTTCCAATCGAATGTTCATGTGATTGGAAAAGTCAGGAGAGTGCAAAGGTACTGTTTTCTAGCAGTTGGCAAGCTGCGCACACAATCCCAGTGTTGTACAGCTTCCTTCTTCACCTTTCCGAAGGTGCCGCTCTCTCCGGCTCCCGGAGGCGAAGAAGCGGCTTCTTCGCGCAAAGACGATTGTGCCGCTCACTGTGCACTCCTTAGCGCGGCTTCTGCCGAAAGACGCCCGGGAGCGGCTCTTAGCTCCGGACAGCATCGTACCTTCGTCTTTAGCGTCTCTTCTCGTCTACATCTTAGCAAAAAGCTTTTCCACTATGTCTGGCGAGGAAAAACTGTGCCAGCACAGAAAACATCTCCCATCGTGTTCTAGACGTTGCACGGAGGTCTTCCAAGTGTTTGGCATGAAGAAAAGAAAAGTTGTCCAAAACAGCTTCCAATCGAATGTTCATGTGATTGGAAAAGTCAGGAGAGTGCAAAGGTACTGTTTTCTAGCAGTTGGCAAGCTGCGCACACAATCGCAGTGTTGTACAGCTTCCTTCTTCACCTTTCCGAAGGTGCCGCTCTCTCCGGCTCCCGGAGGCGAAGAAGCGGCTTCTTCGCGCAAAGACGATTGTGCCGCTCACTGTGCACTCCTTAGCGCGGCTTCTGCCGAAAGACGCCCGGGAGCGGCTCTTAGCTCCGGACAGCATCGTACCTTCGTCTTTAGCGTCTCTTCTCGTCTACATCTTAGCAAAAAGCTTTTCCACTATGTCTGGCGAGGAAAAACTGTGCCAGCACAGAAAACATCTCCCATCGTGTTCTAGACGTTGCACGGAGGTCTTCCAAGTGTTTGGCATGAATAAAAGAAAAGTTGTCCAAAACAGCTTCCAATCGAATGTTCATGTGATTGGAAAAGTCAGGAGAGTGCAAAGGTACTGTTTTCTAGCAGTTGGCAAGCTGCGCACACAATCCCAGTGTTGTACAGCTTCCTTCTTCACCTTTCCGAAGGTGCCGCTCTCTCCGGCTCCCGGAGGCGAAGAAGCGGCTTCTTCGCGCAAAGACGATTGTGCCGCTCACTGTGCACTCCTTAGCGCGGCTTCTGCCGAAAGACGCCCGGGAGCGGCTCTTAGCTCCGGAGAGCATCGTACCTTCGTCTTTAGCGTCTCTTCTCGTCTACATCTTAGCAAAAAGCTTTTCCACTATGTCTGGCGAGGAAAAACTGTGCCAGCACAGAAAACATCTCCCATCGTGTTCTAGACGTTGCACGGAGGTCTTCCAAGTGTTTGGCATGAAGAAAAGAAAAGTTGTCCAAAACAGCTTCCAATCGAATGTTCATGTGATTGGAAAAGTCAGGAGAGTGCAAAGGTACTGTTTTCTAGCAGTTGGCAAGCTGCGCACACAATCCCAGTGTTGTACAGCTTCCTTCTTCACCTTTCCGAAGGTGCCGCTCTCTCCGGCTCCCGGAGGCGAAGAAGCGGCTTCTTCGCGCAAAGACGATTGTGCCGCTCACTGTGCACTCCTTAGCGCGGCTTCTGCCGAAAGACGCCCGGGAGCGGCTCTTAGCTCCGGACAGCATCGTACCTTCGTCTTTAGCGTCTCTTCTCGTCTACATCTTAGCAAAAAGCTTTTCTACTATGTCTGGCTCGGAAAAACTGTGCCAGCACAGAAAACATCTCCCATCGTGTTCTAGACGTTGCACGGAGGTCTTCCAAGTTTTTGGCATGAAGAAAGAAAAGTCCAAAACAGCTTCCAATCGAATGTTCATGTGATTGGAAAAGTCAGGAGAGTGCCAAGGTACTGTTTTCTAGCAGTTGGCAAGCTGCGCACACAATCCCAGTGTTGTACAGCTTCCTTCTTCACCTTTCCGAAGGTGCCGCTCTCTCCGGCTCCCGGAGGCGAAGAAGCGGCTTCTTCGCGCAAAGACGATTGTGCCGCTCACTGTGCACTCCTTAGCGCGGCTTCTGCCGAAAGACGCCCGGGAGCGGCTCTTAGCTCCGGACAGCATCGTACCTTCGTCTTTAGCGTCTCTTCTCGTCGACATCTTAGCAAAAAGCTTTTCTACTATGTCTGGCTCGGAAAAACTGTGCCAGCACAGAAAACATCTCCCATCGTGTTCTAGACGTTGCACGGAGGTCTTCCAAGTGTTTGGCATGAAGAAAAGAATAGCACAAAAGAGCTTCCAATCGAATGTTCATGTGATTGGAAAAGTCAGGAGAGTGCAAAGGTACTGTTTTCTAGCAGTTGGCAAGCTGCGCACACAATCCCAGTGTTGTACAGCTTCCTTCTTCACCTTTCCGAAGGTGCCGCTCTCTCCGGCTCCCGGAGGCGAAGAAGCGGCTTCTTCGCGCAAAGACGATTGTGCCGCTCACTGTGCACTCCTTAGCGCGGCTTCTGCCGAAAGACGCCCGGGAGCGGCTCTTAGCTCCGGACAGCATCGTACCTTCGTCTTTAGCGTCTCTTCTCGTCTACATCTTAGCAAAAAGCTTTTCTACTATGTCTGGCTCGGAAAAACTGTGCCAGCACAGAAAACATCTCCCATCGTGTTCTAGACGTTGCACGGAGGTCTTCCAAGTGTTTGGCATGAAGAAAAGAAAAGTCCAAAACAGCTTCCAATCGAATGTTCATGTGATTGGAAAAGTCAGGAGAGTGCAAAGGTACTGTTTTCTAGCAGTTGGCAAGCTGCGCACACAATCCCAGTGTTGTACAGCTTCCTTCTTCACCTTTCCGAAGGTGCCGCTCTCTCCGGCTCCCGGAGGCGAAGAAGCGGCTTCTTCGCGCAAAGACGATTGTGCCGCTCACTGTGCACTCCTTAGCGCGGCTTCTGCCGAAAGACGCCCGGGAGCGGCTCTTAGCTCCGGACAGCATCGTACCTTCGTCTTTAGCGTCTCTTCTCGTCTACATCTTAGCAAAAAGCTTTTCTACTATGTCTGGCGAGGAAAAACTGTGCCAGCACAGAAAACATCTCCCATCGTGTTCTAGACGTTGCACGGAGGTCTTCCAAGTGTTTGGCATGAAGAAAGAAAAGTCCAAAACAGCTTCCAATCGAATGTTCATGTGATTGGAAAAGTCAGGAGAGTGCAAAGGTACTGTTTTCTAGCAGTTGGCAAGCTGCGCAGACAATCCCAGTGTTGTACAGCTTCCTTCTTCACCTTTCCGAAGGTGCCGCTCTCTCCGGCTCCCGGAGGCGAAGAAGCGGCTTCTTCGCGCAAAGACGATTGTGCCGCTCACTGTGCACTCCTTAGCGCGGCTTCTGCCGAAAGACGCCCGGGAGCGGCTCTTAGCTCCGGACAGCATCGTACCTTCGTCTTTAGCGTCTCTTCTCGTCTACATCTTAGCAAAAAGCTTTTCCACTATGTCTGGCGAGGAAAAACTGTGCCAGCACAGAAAACATCTCCCATCGTGTTCTAGACGTTGCACGGAGGTCTTCCAAGTGTTTGGCATGAAGAAAAGAAAAGTTGTCCAAAACAGCTTCCAATCGAATGTTCATGTGATTGGAAAAGTCAGGAGAGTGCAAAGGTACTGTTTTCTAGCAGTTGGCAAGCTGCGCACACAATCCCAGTGTTGTACAGCTTCCTTCTTCACCTTTCCGAAGGTGCCGCTCTCTCCGGCTCCCGGAGGCGAAGAAGCGGCTTCTTCGCGCAAAGACGATTGTGCCGCTCACTGTGCACTCCTTAGCGCGGCTTCTGCCGAAAGACGCCCGGGAGCGGCTCTTAGCTCCGGACAGCATCGTACCTTCGTCTTTAGCGTCTCTTCTCGTCTACATCTTAGCAAAAAGCTTTTCTACTATGTCTGGCTCGGAAAAACTGTGCCAGCACAGAAAACATCTCCCATCGTGTTCTAGACGTTGCACGGAGGTCTTCCAAGTTTTTGGCATGAAGAAAAGAAAAGTCCAAAACAGTTTCCAATCGAATGTTCATGTGATTGGAAAAGTCAGGAGAGTGCAAAGGTACTGTTTTCTAGCAGTTGGCAAGCTGCGCACACAATCCCAGTGTTGTACAGCTTCCTTCTTCACCTTTCCGAAGGTGCCGCTCTCTCCGGCTCCCGGAGGCGAAGAAGCGGCTTCTTCGCGCAAAGACGATTGTGCCGCTCACTGTGCACTCCTTAGCGCGGCTTCTGCCGAAAGACGCCCGGGAGCGGCTCTTAGCTCCGGACAGCATCGTACCTTCGTCTTTAGCGTCTCTTCTCGTCTACATCTTAGCAAAAAGCTTTTCCACTATGTCTGGCTCGGAAAAACTGTGCCAGCACAGAAAACATCTCCCATCGTGTTCTAGACGTTGCACGGAGGTCTTCCAAGTGTTTGGCATGAAGAAAAGAAAAGTTGTCCAAAACAGCTTCCAATCGAATGTTCATGTGATTGGAAAAGTCAGGAGAGTGCAAAGGTACTGTTTTCTAGCAGTTGGCAAGCTGCGCACACAATCCCAGTGTTGTACAGCTTCCTTCTTCACCTTTCCGAAGGTGCCGCTCTCTCCGGCTCCCGGAGGCGAAGAAGCGGCTTCTTCGCGCAAAGACGATTGTGCCGCTCACTGTGCACTCCTTAGCGCGGCTTCTGCCGAAAGACGCCCGGGAGCGGCTCTTAGCTCCGGACAGCATCGTACCTTCGTCTTTAGCGTCTCTTCTCGTCTACATCTTAGCAAAAAGCTTTTCCACTATGTCTGGCTCGGAAAAACTGTGCCAGCACAGAAAACATCTCCCATCGTGTTCTAGACGTTGCACGGAGGTCTTCCAAGTGTTTGGCATGAAGAAAAGAAAAGTTGTCCAAAACAGCTTCCAATCGAATGTTCATGTGATTGGAAAAGTCAGGAGAGTGCAAAGGTACTGTTTACTAGCAGTTGGCAAGCTGCGCACACAATCCCAGTGTTGTACAGCTTCCTTCTTCACCTTTCCGAAGGTGCCGCTCTCTCCGGCTCCCGGAGGCGAAGAAGCGGCTTCTTCGCGCAAAGACGATTGTGCCGCTCACTGTGCACTCCTTAGCGCGGCTTCTGCCGAAAGACGCCCGGGAGCGGCTCTTAGCTCCGGACAGCATCGTACCTTCGTCTTTAGCGTCTCTTCTCGTCTACATCTTAGCAAAAAGCTTTTCTACTATGTCTGGCTCGGAAAAACTGTGCCAGCACAGAAAACATCTCCCATCGTGTTCTAGACGTGGCACGGAGGTCTTCCAAGTGTTTGGCATGAATAAAAGAATAGTACAAAACAGCTTCCAATCGAATGTTCATGTGATTGGAAAAGTCAGGAGAGTGCAAAGGTACTGTTTTCTAGCAGTTGGCAAGCTGCGCACACAATCCCAGTGTTGTACAGCTTCCTTCTTCACCTTTCCGAAGGTGCCGCTCTCTCCGGCTCCCGGAGGCGAAGAAGCGGCTTCTTCGCGCAAAGACGATTGTGCCGCTCACTGTGCACTCCTTAGCGCGGCTTCTGCCGAAAGACGCCCGGGAGCGGCTCTTAGCTCCGGACAGCATCGTACCTTCGTCTTTAGCGTCTCTTCTCGTCTACATCTTAGCAAAAAGCTTTTCCACTATGTCTGGCTCGGAAAAACTGTGCCAGCACAGAAAACATCTCCCATCGTGTTCTAGACGTTGCACGGAGGTCTTCCAAGTTTTTGGCATGAAGAAAAGAAAAGTCCAAAACAGCTTCCAATCGAATGTTCATGTGATTGGAAAAGTCAGGAGAGTGCAAAGGTACTGTTTTCTAGCAGTTGGCAAGCTGCGCACACAATCCCAGTGTTGTACAGCTTCCTTCTTCACCTTTCCGATGCTGCCGCTCTCTCCGGCTCCCGGAGGCGAAGAAGCGGCTTCTTCGCGCAAAGACGATTGTGCCGCTCACTGTGCACTCCTTAGCGCGGCTTCTGCCGAAAGACGCCCGGGAGCGGCTCTTAGCTCCGGACAGCATCGTACCTTCGTCTTTAGCGTCTCTTCTCGTCTACATCTTAGCAAAAAGCTTTTCTACTATGTCTGGCTCGGAAAAACTGTGCCAGCACAGAAAACATCTCCCATCGTGTTCTAGACGTTGCACGGAGGTCTTCCAAGTGTTTGGCATGAAGAAAAGAAAAGTTGTCCAAAACAGCTTCCAATCGAATGTTCATGTGATTGGAAAAGTCAGGAGAGTGCAAAGGTACTGTTTTCCAGCAGTTGGCAAGCTGCGCACACAATCCCAGTGTTGTACAGCTTCCTTCTTCACCTTTCCGAAGGTGCCGCTCTCTCCGGCTCCCGGAGGCGAAGAAGCGGCTTCTTCGCGCAAAGACGATTGTGCCGCTCACTGTGCACTCCTTAGCGCGGCTTCTGCCGAAAGACGCCCGGGAGCGGCTCTTAGCTCCGGACAGCATCGTACCTTCGTCTTTAGCGTCTCTTCTCGTCTACATCTTAGCAAAAAGCTTTTCCACTATGTCTGGCTCGGAAAAACTGTGCCAGCACAGAAAACATCTCCCATCGTGTTCTAGACGTTGCACGGAGGTCTTCCAAGTGTTTGGCATGAAGAAAAGAAAAGTTGTCCAAAACAGCTTCCAATCGAATATTCATGTGATTGGAAAAGTCAGGAGAGTGCAAAGGTACTGTTTTCTAGCAGTTGGCAAGCTGCGCACACAATCCCAGTGTTGTACAGCTTCCTTCTTCACCTTTCCGAAGGTGCCGCTCTCTCCGGCTCCCGGAGGCGAAGAAGCGGCTTCTTCGCGCAAAGACGATTGTGCCGCTCACTGTGCACTCCTTAGCGCGGCTTCTGCCGAAAGACGCCCGGGAGCGGCTCTTAGCTCCGGACAGCATCGTACCTTCGTCTTTAGCGTCTCTTCTCGTCTACATCTTAGCAAAAAGCTTTTCTACTATGTCTGGCTCGGAAAAACTGTGCCAGCACAGAAAACATCTCCCATCGTGTTCTAGACGTTGCACGGAGGTCTTCCAAGTTTTTGGCATGAAGAAAGAAAAGTCCAAAACAGCTTCCAATCGAATGTTCATGTGATTGGAAAAGTCAGGAGAGTGCCAAGGTACTGTTTTCTAGCAGTTGGCAAGCTGCGCACACAATCCCAGTGTTGTACAGCTTCCTTCTTCACCTTTCCGAAGGTGCCGCTCTCTCCGGCTCCCGGAGGCGAAGAAGCGGCTTCTTCGCGCAAAGACGATTGTGCCGCTCACTGTGCACTCCTTAGCGCGGCTTCTGCCGAAAGACGCCCGGGAGCGGCTCTTAGCTCCGGACAGCATCGTACCTTCGTCTTTAGCGTCTCTTCTCGTCTACATCTTAGCAAAAAGCTTTTCTACTATGTCTGGCTCGGAAAAACTGTGCCAGCACAGAAAACATCTCCCATCGTGTTCTAGACGTTGCACGGAGGTCTTCCAAGTGTTTGGCATGAAGAAAAGAATAGTACAAAAGAGCTTCCAATCGAATGTTCATGTGATTGGAAAAGTCAGGAGAGTGCAAAGGTACTGTTTTCTAGCAGTTGGCAAGCTGCGCACACAATCCCAGTGTTGTACAGCTTCCTTCTTCACCTTTCCGAAGGTGCCGCTCTCTCCGGCTCCCGGAGGCGAAGAAGCGGCTTCTTCGCGCAAAGACGATTGTGCCGCTCACTGTGCACTCCTTAGCGCGGCTTCTGCCGAAAGACGCCCGGGAGCGGCTCTTAGCTCCGGACAGCATCGTACCTTCGTCTTTAGCGTCTCTTCTCGTCTACATCTTAGCAAAAAGCTTTTCCACTATGTCTGGCTCGGAAAAACTGTGCCAGCACAGAAAACATCTCCCATCGTGTTCTAGACGTTGCACGGAGGTCTTCCAAGTGTTTGGCATGAAGAAAAGAAAAGTTGTCCAAAACAGCTTCCAATCGAATGTTCATGTGATTGGAAAAGTCAGGAGAGTGCAAAGGTACTGTTTTCTAGCAGTTGGCAAGCTGCGCACACAATCCCAGTGTTGTACAGCTTCCTTCTTCACCTTTCCGAAGGTGCCGCTCTCTCCGGCTCCCGGAGGCGAAGAAGCGGCTTCTTCGCGCAAAGACGATTGTGCCGCTCACTGTGCACTCCTTAGCGCGGCTTCTGCCGAAAGACGCCCGGGAGCGGCTCTTAGCTCCGGACAGCATCGTACCTTCGTCTTTAGCGTCTCTTCTCGTCTACATCTTAGCAAAAAGCTTTTCTACTATGTCTGGCTCGGAAAAACTGTGCCAGCACAGAAAACATCTCCCATCGTGTTCTAGACGTTGCACGGAGGTCTTCCAAGTGTTTGGCATGAAGAAAAGAAAAGTCCAAAACAGCTTCCAATCGAATGTTCATGTGATTGGAAAAGTCAGGAGAGTGCAAAGGTACTGTTTTCTAGCAGTTGGCAAGCTGCGCACACAATCCCAGTGTTGTACAGCTTCCTTCTTCACCTTTCCGAAGGTGCCGCTCTCTCCGGCTCCCGGAGGCGAAGAAGCGGCTTCTTCGCGCAAAGACGATTGTGCCGCTCACTGTGCACTCCTTAGCGCGGCTTCTGCCGAAAGACGCCCGGGAGCGGCTCTTAGCTCCGGACAGCATCGTACCTTCGTCTTTAGCGTCTCTTCTCGTCTACATCTTAGCAAAAAGCTTTTCTACTATGTCTGGCTCGGAAAAACTGTGCCAGCACAGAAAACATCTCCCATCGTGTTCTAGACGTTGCACGGAGGTCTTCCAAGTGTTTGGCATGAAGAAAAGAAAAGTTGTCCAAAACAGCTTCCAATCGAATGTTCATGTGATTGGAAAAGTCAGGAGAGTGCAAAGGTACTGTTTTCTAGCAGTTGGCAAGCTGCGCACACAATCCCAGTGTTGTACAGCTTCCTTCTTCACCTTTCCGAAGGTGCCGCTCTCTCCGGCTCCCGGAGGCGAAGAAGCGGCTTCTTCGCGCAAAGACGATTGTGCCGCTCACTGTGCACTCCTTAGCGCGGCTTCTGCCGAAAGACGCCCGGGAGCGGCTCTTAGCTCCGGACAGCATCGTACCTTCGTCTTTAGCGTCTCTTCTCATCTACATCTTAGCAAAAAGCTTTTCCACTATGTCTGGCGAGGAAAAACTGTGCCAGCACAGAAAACATCTCCCATCGTGTTCTAGACGTTGCACGGAGGTCTTCCAAGTGTTTGGCATGAAGAAAAGAAAAGTTGTCCAAAACAGCTTCCAATCGAATGTTCATGTGATTGGAAAAGTCAGGAGAGTGCAAAGGTACTGTTTTCTAGCAGTTGGCAAGCTGCGCACACAATCCCAGTGTTGTACAGCTTCCTTCTTCACCTTTCCGAAGGTGCCGCTCTCTCCGGCTCCCGGAGGCGAAGAAGCGGCTTCTTCGCGCAAAGACGATTGTGCCGCTCACTGTGCACTCCTTAGCGCGGCTTCTGCCGAAAGACGCCCGGGAGCGGCTCTTAGCTCCGGACAGCATCGTACCTTCGTCTTTAGCGTCTCTTCTCGTCTACATCTTAGCAAAAAGCTTTTCCACTATGTCTGGCTCGGAAAAACTGTGCCAGCACAGAAAACATCTCCCATCGTGTTCTAGACGTTGCACGGAGGTCTTCCAAGTGTTTGGCATGAAGAAAAGAATAGTACAAAACAGCTTCCAATCGAATGTTCATGTGATTGGAAAAGTCAGGAGAGTGCCAAGGTACTGTTTTCTAGCAGTTGGCAAGCTGCGCACACAATCCCAGTGTTGTACAGCTTCCTTCTTCACCTTTCCGAAGGTGCCGCTCTCTCCGGCTCCCGGAGGCGAAGAAGCGGCTTCTTCGCGCAAAGACGATTGTGCCGCTCACTGTGCACTCCTTAGCGCGGCTTCTGCCGAAAGACGCCCGGGAGCGGCTCTTAGCTCCGGACAGCATCGTACCTTCGTCTTTAGCGTCTCTTCTCGTCTACATCTTAGCAAAAAGCTTTTCCACTATGTCTGGCGAGGAAAAACTGTGCCAGCACAGAAAACATCTCCCATCGTGTTCTAGACGTTGCACGGAGGTCTTCCAAGTGTTTGGCATGAATAAAAGAAAAGTTGTCCAAAACAGCTTCCAATCGAATGTTCATGTGATTGGAAAAGTCAGGAGAGTGCAAAGGTACTGTTTTCTAGCAGTTGGCAAGCTGCGCACACAATCCCAGTGTTGTACAGCTTCCTTCTTCACCTTTCCGAAGGTGCCGCTCTCTCCGGCTCCCGGAGGCGAAGAAGCGGCTTCTTCGCGCAAAGACGATTGTGCCGCTCACTGTGCACTCCTTAGCGCGGCTTCTGCCGAAAGACGCCCGGGAGCGGCTCTTAGCTCCGGACAGCATCGTACCTTCGTCTTTAGCGTCTCTTCTCGTCTACATCTTAGCAAAAAGCTTTTCTACTATGTCTGGCTCGGAAAAACTGTGCCAGCACAGAAAACATCTCCCATCGTGTTCTAGACGTTGCACGGAGGTCTTCCAAGTGTTTGGCATGAAGAAAAGAATAGTACAAAAGAGCTTCCAATCGAATGTTCATGTGATTGGAAAAGTCAGGAGAGTGCAAAGGTACTGTTTTCTAGCAGTTGGCAAGCTGCGCACACAATCCCAGTGTTGTACAGCTTCCTTCTTCACCTTTCCGAAGGTGCCGCTCTCTCCGGCTCCCGGAGGCGAAGAAGCGGCTTCTTCGCGCAAAGACGATTGTGCCGCTCACTGTGCACTCCTTAGCGCGGCTTCTGCCGAAAGACGCCCGGGAGCGGCTCTTAGCTCCGGACAGCATCGTACCTTCGTCTTTAGCGTCTCTTCTCGTCTACATCTTAGCAAAAAGCTTTTCCACTATGTCTGGCTCGGAAAAACTGTGCCAGCACAGAAAACATCTCCCATCGTGTTCTAGACGTTGCACGGAGGTCTTCCAAGTGTTTGGCATGAAGAAAAGAAAAGTTGTCCAAAACAGCTTCCAATCGAATGTTCATGTGATTGGAAAAGTCAGGAGAGTGCAAAGGTACTGTTTTCTAGCAGTTGGCAAGCTGCGCACACAATCCCAGTGTTGTACAGCTTCCTTCTTCACCTTTCCGAAGGTGCCGCTCTCTCCGGCTCCCGGAGGCGAAGAAGCGGCTTCTTCGCGCAAAGACGATTGTGCCGCTCACTGTGCACTCCTTAGCGCGGCTTCTGCCGAAAGACGCCCGGGAGCGGCTCTTAGCTCCGGACAGCATCGTACCTTCGTCTTTAGCGTCTCTTCTCGTCTACATCTTAGCAAAAAGCTTTTCTACTATGTCTGGCTCGGAAAAACTGTGCCAGCACAGAAAACATCTCCCATCGTGTTCTAGACGTTGCACGGAGGTCTTCCAAGTGTTTGGCATGAAGAAAAGAAAAGTCCAAAACAGCTTCCAATCGAATGTTCATGTGATTGGAAAAGTCAGGAGAGTGCAAAGGTACTGTTTTCTAGCAGTTGGCAAGCTGCGCACACAATCCCAGTGTTGTACAGCTTCCTTCTTCACCTTTCCGAAGGTGCCGCTCTCTCCGGCTCCCGGAGGCGAAGAAGCGGCTTCTTCGCGCAAAGACGATTGTGCCGCTCACTGTGCACTCCTTAGCGCGGCTTCTGCCGAAAGACGCCCGGGAGCGGCTCTTAGCTCCGGACAGCATCGTACCTTCGTCTTTAGCGTCTCTTCTCGTCTACATCTTAGCAAAAAGCTTTTCTACTATGTCTGGCTCGGAAAAACTGTGCCAGCACAGAAAACATCTCCCATCGTGTTCTAGACGTTGCACGGAGGTCTTCCAAGTGTTTGGCATGAAGAAAAGAAAAGTTGTCCAAAACAGCTTCCAATCGAATGTTCATGTGATTGGAAAAGTCAGGAGAGTGCAAAGGTACTGTTTTCTAGCAGTTGGCAAGCTGCGCACACAATCCCAGTGTTGTACAGCTTCCTTCTTCACCTTTCCGAAGGTGCCGCTCTCTCCGGCTCCCGGAGGCGAAGAAGCGGCTTCTTCGCGCAAAGACGATTGTGCCGCTCACTGTGCACTCCTTAGCGCGGCTTCTGCCGAAAGACGCCCGGGAGCGGCTCTTAGCTCCGGACAGCATCGTACCTTCGTCTTTAGCGTCTCTTCTCGTCTACATCTTAGCAAAAAGCTTTTCCACTATGTCTGGCGAGGAAAAACTGTGCCAGCACAGAAAACATCTCCCATCGTGTTCTAGACGTTGCACGGAGGTCTTCCAAGTGTTTGGCATGAAGAAAAGAAAAGTTGTCCAAAACAGCTTCCAATCGAATGTTCATGTGATTGGAAAAGTCAGGAGAGTGCAAAGGTACTGTTTTCTAGCAGTTGGCAAGCTGCGCACACAATCCCAGTGTTGTACAGCTTCCTTCTTCACCTTTCCGAAGGTGCCGCTCTCTCCGGCTCCCGGAGGCGAAGAAGCGGCTTCTTCGCGCAAAGACGATTGTGCCGCTCACTGTGCACTCCTTAGCGCGGCTTCTGCCGAAAGACGCCCGGGAGCGGCTCTTAGCTCCGGACAGCATCGTACCTTCGTCTTTAGCGTCTCTTCTCGTCTACATCTTAGCAAAAAGCTTTTCCACTATGTCTGGCTCGGAAAAACTGTGCCAGCACAGAAAACATCTCCCATCGTGTTCTAGACGTTGCACGGAGGTCTTCCAAGTGTTTGGCATGAAGAAAAGAATAGTACAAAACAGCTTCCAATCGAATGTTCATGTGATTGGAAAAGTCAGGAGAGTGCCAAGGTACTGTTTTCTAGCAGTTGGCAAGCTGCGCACACAATCCCAGTGTTGTACAGCTTCCTTCTTCACCTTTCCGAAGGTGCCGCTCTCTCCGGCTCCCGGAGGCGAAGAAGCGGCTTCTTCGCGCAAAGACGATTGTGCCGCTCACTGTGCACTCCTTAGCGCGGCTTCTGCCGAAAGACGCCCGGGAGCGGCTCTTAGCTCCGGACAGCATCGTACCTTCGTCTTTAGCGTCTCTTCTCGTCTACATCTTAGCAAAAAGCTTTTCCACTATGTCTGGCGAGGAAAAACTGTGCCAGCACAGAAAACATCTCCCATCGTGTTCTAGACGTTGCACGGAGGTCTTCCAAGTGTTTGGCATGAATAAAAGAAAAGTTGTCCAAAACAGCTTCCAATCGAATGTTCATGTGATTGGAAAAGTCAGGAGAGTGCAAAGGTACTGTTTTCTAGCAGTTGGCAAGCTGCGCACACAATCCCAGTGTTGTACAGCTTCCTTCTTCACCTTTCCGAAGGTGCCGCTCTCTCCGGCTCCCGGAGGCGAAGAAGCGGCTTCTTCGCGCAAAGACGATTGTGCCGCTCACTGTGCACTCCTTAGCGCGGCTTCTGCCGAAAGACGCCCGGGAGCGGCTCTTAGCTCCGGACAGCATCGTACCTTCGTCTTTAGCGTCTCTTCTCGTCTACATCTTAGCAAAAAGCTTTTCTACTATGTCTGGCGAGGAAAAACTGTGCCAGCACAGAAAACATCTCCCATCGTGTTCTAGACGTTGCACGGAGGTCTTCCAAGTGTTTGGCATGAAGAAAAGAAAAGTTGTCCAAAACAGCTTCCAATCGAATGCTCATGTGATTGGAAAAGTCAGGAGAGTGCAAAGGTACTGTTTTCTAGCAGTTGGCAAGCTGCGCACATAATCCCAGTGTTGTACAGCTTCCTTCTTCACCTTTCCGAAGGTGCCGCTCTCTCCGGCTCCCGGAGGCGAAGAAGCGGCTTCTTCGCGCAAAGACGATTGTGCCGCTCACTGTGCACTCCTTAGCGCGGCTTCTGCCGAAAGACGCCCGGGAGCGGCTCTTAGCTCCGGACAGCATCGTACCTTCGTCTTTAGCGTCTCTTCTCGTCTACATCTTAGCAAAAAGCTTTTCCACTATGTCTGGCGAGGAAAAACTGTGCCAGCACAGAAAACATCTCCCATCGTGTTCTAGACGTTGCACGGAGGTCTTCCAAGTGTTTGGCATGAAGAAAAGAAAAGTTGTCCAAAACAGCTTCCAATCGAATGTTCATGTGATTGGAAAAGTCAGGAGAGTGCAAAGGTACTGTTTTCTAGCAGTTGGCAAGCTGCGCACACAATCCCAGTGTTGTACAGCTTCCTTCTTCACCTTTCCGAAGGTGCCGCTCTCTCCGGCTCCCGGAGGCGAAGAAGCGGCTTCTTCGCGCAAAGACGATTGTGCCGCTCACTGTGCACTCCTTAGCGCGGCTTCTGCCGAAAGACGCCCGGGAGCGGCTCTTAGCTCCGGACAGCATCGTACCTTCGTCTTTAGCGTCTCTTCTCGTCTACATCTTAGCAAAAAGCTTTTCCACTATGTCTGGCTCGGAAAAACTGTGCCAGCACAGAAAACATCTCCCATCGTGTTCTAGACATTGCACGGAGGTCTTCCAAGTGTTTGGCATGAAGAAAACAAAAGGTGTCCAAAACAGCTTCCAATCGAATGTTCATGTGATTGGAAAAGTCAGGAGAGTGCAAAGGTACTGTTTTCTAGCAGTTGGCAAGCTGCGCACACAATCCCAGTGTTGTACAGCTTCCTTCTTCACCTTTCCGATGCTGCCGCTCTCTCCGGCTCCCGGAGGCGAAGAAGCGGCTTCTTCGCGCAAAGACGATTGTGCCGCTCACTGTGCACTCCTTAGTGCGGCTTCTGCCGAAAGACGCCCGGGAGCGGCTCTTAGCTCCGGACAGCATCGTACCTTCGTCTTTAGCGTCTCTTCTCGTCTACATCTTAGCAAAAAGCTTTTCCACTATGTCTGGCGAGGAAAAACTGTGCCAGCACAGAAAACATCTCCCATCGTGTTCTAGACGTTGCACGGAGGTCTTCCAAGTGTTTGGCATGAAGAAAAGAAAAGTTGTCCAAAACAGCTTCCAATCGAATGTTCATGTGATTGGAAAAGTCAGGAGAGTGCAAAGGTACTGTTTTCTAGCAGTTGGCAAGCTGCGCACACAATCCCAGTGTTGTACAGCTTCCTTCTTCACCTTTCCGAAGGTGCCGCTCTCTCCGGCTCCCGGAGGCGAAGAAGCGGCTTCTTCGCGCAAAGACGATTGTGCCGCTCACTGTGCACTCCTTAGCGCGGCTTCTGCCGAAAGACGCCCGGGAGCGGCTCTTAGCTCCGGACAGCATCGTACCTTCGTCTTTAGCGTCTCTTCTCGTCTACATCTTAGCAAAAAGCTTTTCTACTATGTCTGGCTCGGAAAAACTGTGCCAGCACAGAAAACATCTCCCATCGTGTTCTAGACGTTGCACGGAGGTCTTCCAAGTTTTTGGCATGAAGAAAAGAAAAGTTGTCCAAAACAGCTTCCAATCGAATGTTCATGTGATTGGAAAAGTCAGGAGAGTGCAAAGGTACTGTTTTCTAGCAGTTGGCAAGCTGCGCACACAATCCCAGTGTTGTACAGCTTCCTTCTTCACCTTTCCGAAGGTGCCGCTCTCTCCGGCTCCCGGAGGCGAAGAAGCGGCTTCTTCGCGCAAAGACGATTGTGCCGCTCACTGTGCACTCCTTAGCGCGGCTTCTGCCGAAAGACGCCCGGGAGCGGCTCTTAGCTCCGGACAGCATCGTACCTTCGTCTTTAGCGTCTCTTCTCGTCTACATCTTAGCAAAAAGCTTTTCCACTATGTCTGGCGAGGAAAAACTGTGCCAGCACAGAAAACATCTCCCATCGTGTTCTAGACGTTGCACGGAGGTCTTCCAAGTGTTTGGCATGAAGAAAAGAAAAGTTGTCCAAAACAGCTTCCAATCGAATGTTCATGTGATTGGAAAAGTCAGGAGAGTGCAAAGGTACTGTTTTCTAGCAGTTGGCAAGCTGCGCACACAATCCCAGTGTTGTACAGCTTCCTTCTTCACCTTTCCGAAGGTGCCGCTCTCTCCGGCTCCCGGAGGCGAAGAAGCGGCTTCTTCGCGCAAAGACGATTGTGCCGCTCACTGTGCACTCCTTAGCGCGGCTTCTGCCGAAAGACGCCCGGGAGCGGCTCTTAGCTCCGGACAGCATCGTACCTTCGTCTTTAGCGTCTCTTCTCGTCTACATCTTAGCAAAAAGCTTTTCTACTATGTCTGGCTCGGAAAAACTGTGCCAGCACAGAAAACATCTCCCATCGTGTTCTAGACGTTGCACGGAGGTCTTCCAAGTGTTTGGCATGAAGAAAAGAAAAGTTGTCCAAAACAGCTTCCAATCGAATGTTCATGTGATTGGAAAAGTCAGGAGAGTGCCAAGGTACTGTTTTCTAGCAGTTGGCAAGCTGCGCACACAATCCCAGTGTTGTACAGCTTCCTTCTTCACCTTTCCGAAGGTGCCGCTCTCTCCGGCTCCCGGAGGCGAAGAAGCGGCTTCTTCGCGCAAAGACGATTGTGCCGCTCACTGTGCACTCCTTAGTGCGGCTTCTGCCGAAAGACGCCCGGGAGCGGCTCTTAGCTCCGGACAGCATCGTACCTTCGTCTTTAGCGTCTCTTCTCGTCTACATCTTAGCAAAAAGCTTTTCACTATGTCTGGCGAGGAAAAACTGTGCCAGCACAGAAAACATCTCCCATCGTGTTCTAGACGTTGCACGGAGGTCTTCCAAGTGTTTGGCATGAAGAAAAGAAAAGTTGTCCAAAACAGCTTCCAATCGAATGTTCATGTGATTGGAAAAGTCAGGAGAGTGCAAAGGTACTGTTTTCTAGCAGTTGGCAAGCTGCGCACACAATCCCAGTGTTGTACAGCTTCCTTCTTCACCTTTCCGAAGGTGCCGCTCTCTCCGGCTCCCGGAGGCGAAGAAGCGGCTTCTTCGCGCAAAGACGATTGTGCCGCTCACTGTGCACTCCTTAGCGCGGCTTCTGCCGAAAGACGCCCGGGAGCGGCTCTTAGCTCCGGACAGCATCGTACCTTCGTCTTTAGCGTCTCTTCTCGTCTACATCTTAGCAAAAAGCTTTTCCACTATGTCTGGCTCGGAAAAACTGTGCCAGCACAGAAAACATCTCCCATCGTGTTCTAGACGTTGCACGGAGGTCTTCCAAGTGTTTGGCATGAATAAAAGAATAGTACAAAACAGCTTCCAATCGAATGTTCATGTGATTGGAAAAGTCAGGAGAGTGCAAAGGTACTGTTTTCTAGCAGTTGGCAAGCTGCGCACACAATCCCAGTGTTGTACAGCTTCCTTCTTCACCTTTCCGAAGGTGCCGCTCTCTCCCGGCTCCCGGAGGCGAAGAAGCGGCTTCTTCGCGCAAAGACGATTGTGCCGCTCACTGTGCACTCCTTAGCGCGGCTTCTGCCGAAAGACGCCCGGGAGCGGCTCTTAGCTCCGGACAGCATCGTACCTTCGTCTTTAGCGTCTCTTCTCGTCTACATCTTAGCAAAAAGCTTTTCTACTATGTCTGGCGAGGAAAAACTGTGCCAGCACAGAAAACATCTCCCATCGTGTTCTAGACGTTGCACGGAGGTCTTCCAAGTGTTTGGCATGAAGAAAAGAAAAGTTGTCCAAAACAGCTTCCAATCGAATGTTCATGTGATTGGAAAAGTCAGGAGAGTGCAAAGGTACTGTTTTCTAGCAGTTGGCAAGCTGCGCACACAATCCCAGTGTTGTACAGCTTCCTTCTTCACCTTTCGAAGGTGCCGCTCTCTCCGGCTCCCGGAGGCGAAGAAGCGGCTTCTTCGCGCAAAGACGATTGTGCCGCTCACTGTGCACTCCTTAGCGCGGCTTC
The DNA here is from genome assembly GCA_036010785.1 of Ammospiza maritima maritima. Taxonomy (NCBI): domain Eukaryota; kingdom Metazoa; phylum Chordata; class Aves; order Passeriformes; family Passerellidae; genus Ammospiza; species Ammospiza maritima. Next base: position 48,492 of record JAYKTQ010000180.1, read on the forward strand.
TGCCGAAAGACGCCCGGGAGCGGCTCTTAGCTCCGGACAGCATCGTACCTTCGTCTTTAGCGTCTCTTCTCGTCTACATCTTAGCAAAAAGCTTTTCTACTATGTCTGGCGAGGAAAAACTGTGCCAGCCACAGAAAACATCTCCCATCGTGTTCTAGACGTTGCACGGAGGTCTTCCAAGTGTTTGGCATGAAGAAAAGAAAAGTTGTCCAAAACAGCTTCCAATCGAATGTTCATGTGATTGGAAAAGTCAGGAGAGTGCAAAGGTACTGTTTTCTAGCAGTTGGCAAGCTGCGCACACAATCCCAGTGTTGTACAGCTTCCTTCTTCACCTTTCCGAAGGTGCCGCTCTCTCCGGCTCCCGGAGGCGAAGAAGCGGCTTCTTCGCGCAAAGACGATTGTGCCGCTCACTGTGCACTCCTTAGCCCGGCTTCTGCCGAAAGACGCCCGGGAGCGGCTCTTAGCTCCGGACAGCATCGTACCTTCGTCTTTAGCGTCTCTTCTCGTCTACATCTTAGCAAAAAGCTTTTCTACTATGTCTGGCGAGGAAAAACTGTGCCAGCACAGAAAACATCTCCCATCGTGTTCTAGACGTTGCACGGAGGTCTTCCAAGTGTTTGGCATGAAGAAAAGAAAAGTTGTCCAAAACAGCTTCCAATCGAATGTTCATGTGATTGGAAAAGTCAGGAGAGTGCAAAGGTACTGTTTTCTAGCAGTTGGCAAGCTGCGCACACAATCCCAGTGTTGTACAGCTTCCTTCTTCACCTTTCCGAAGGTGCCGCTCTCTCCGGCTCCCGGAGGCGAAGAAGCGGCTTCTTCGCGCAAAGACGATTGTGCCGCTCACTGTGCACTCCTTAGCGCGGCTTCTGCCGAAAGACGCCCGGGAGCGGCTCTTAGCTCCGGACAGCATCGTACCTTCGTCTTTAGCGTCTCTTCTCGTCTACATCTTAGCAAAAAGCTTTTCTACTATGTCTGGCGAGGAAAAACTGTGCCAGCACAGAAAACATCTCCCATCGTGTTCTAGACGTTGCACGGAGGTCTTCCAAGTGTTTGGCATGAAGAAAAGAAAAGTTGTCCAAAACAGCTTCCAATCGAATGTTCATGTGATTGGAAAAGTCAGGAGAGTGCAAAGGTACTGTTTTCTAGCAGTTGGCAAGCTGCGCACATAATCCCAGTGTTGTACAGCTTCCTTCTTCACCTTTCCGAAGGTGCCGCTCTCTCCGGCTCCCGGAGGCGAAGAAGCGGCTTCTTCGCGCAAAGACGATTGTGCCGCTCACTGTGCACTCCTTAGCGCGGCTTCTGCCGAAAGACGCCCGGGAGCGGCTCTTAGCTCCGGACAGCATCGTACCTTCGTCTTTAGCGTCTCTTCTCGTCTACATCTTAGCAAAAAGCTTTTCCACTATGTCTGGCTCGGAAAAACTGTGCCAGCACAGAAAACATCTCCCATCGTGTTCTAGACGTTGCACGGAGGTCTTCCAAGTGTTTGGCATGAAGAAAAGAAAAGTTGTCCAAAACAGCTTCCAATCGAATGTTCATGTGATTGGAAAAGTCAGGAGAGTGCAAAGGTACTGTTTTCTAGCAGTTGGCAAGCTGCGCACACAATCCCAGTGTTGTACAGCTTCCTTCTTCACCTTTCTGATGCTGCCGCTCTCTCCGGCTCCCGGAGGCGAAGAAGCGGCTTCTTCGCGCAAAGACGATTGTGCCGCTCACTGTGCACTCCTTAGCGCGGCTTCTGCCGAAAGACGCCCGGGAGCGGCTCTTAGCTCCGGACAGCATCGTACCTTCGTCTTTAGCGTCTCTTCTCGTCTACATCTTAGCAAAAAGCTTTTCCACTATGTCTGGCGAGGAAAAACTGTGCCAGCACAGAAAACATCTCCCATCGTGTTCTAGACGTTGCACGGAGGTCTTCCAAGTGTTTGGCATGAAGAAAAGAAAAGGTGTCCAAAACAGCTTCCAATCGAATGTTCATGTGATTGGAAAAGTCAGGAGAGTGCAAAGGTACTGTTTTCTAGCAGTTGGCAAGCTGCGCACACAATCCCAGTGTTGTACAGCTTCCTTCTTCACCTTTCTGAAGGTGCCGCTCTCTCCGGCTCCCGGAGGCGAAGAAGCGGCTTCTTCGCGCAAAGACGATTGTGCCGCTCACTGTGCACTCCTTAGCGCGGCTTCTGCCGAAAGACGCCCGGGAGCGGCTCTTAGCTCCGGACAGCATCGTACCTTCGTCTTTAGCGTCTCTTCTCGTCTACATCTTAGCAAAAAGCTTTTCCACTATGTCTGGCTCGGAAAAACTGTGCCAGCACAGAAAACATCTCCCATCGTGTTCTAGACGTTGCACGGAGGTCTTCCAAGTGTTTGGCATGAAGAAAAGAAAAGTTGTCCAAAACAGCTTCCAATCGAATGTTCATGTGATTGGAAAAGTCAGGAGAGTGCAAAGGTACTGTTTTCTAGAAGTTGGCAAGCTGCGCACACAATCCCAGTGTTGTACAGCTTCCTTCTTCACCTTTCCGAAGGTGCCGCTCTCTCCGGCTCCCGGAGGCGAAGAAGCGGCTTCTTCGCGCAAAGACGATTGTGCCGCTCACTGTGCACTCCTTAGCGCGGCTTCTGCCGAAAGACGCCCGGGAGCGGCTCTTAGCTCCGGACAGCATCGTACCTTCGTCTTTAGCGTCTCTTCTCGTCTACATCTTAGCAAAAAGCTTTTCCACTATGTCTGGCTCGGAAAAACTGTGCCAGCACAGAAAACATCTCCCATCGTGTTCTAGACGTTGCACGGAGGTCTTCCAAGTGTTTGGCATGAAGAAAAGAAAAGTTGTCCAAAACAGCTTCCAATCGAATGTTCATGTGATTGGAAAAGTCAGGAGAGTGCAAAGGTACTGTTTTCTAGCAGTTGGCAAGCTGCGCACACAATCCCAGTGTTGTACAGCTTCCTTCTTCACCTTTCCGAAGGTGCCGCTCTCTCCGGCTCCCAGAGGCGAAGAAGCGGCTTCTTCGCGCAAAGACGATTGTGCCGCTCACTGTGCACTCCTTAGCGCGGCTTCTGCCGAAAGACGCCCGGGAGCGGCTCTTAGCTCCGGACAGCATCGTACCTTCGTCTTTAGCGTCTCTTCTCGTCTACATCTTAGCAAAAAGCTTTTCTACTATGTCTGGCGAGGAAAAACTGTGCCAGCACAGAAAACATCTCCCATCGTGTTCTAGACGTTGCACGGAGGTCTTCCAAGTGTTTGGCATGAAGAAAAGAAAAGGTGTCCAAAACAGCTTCCAATCGAATGTTCATGTGATTGGAAAAGTCAGGAGAGTGCAAAGGTACTGTTTTCTAGCAGTTGGCAAGCTGCGCACACAATCCCAGTGTTGTACAGCTTCCTTCTTCACCTTTCCGAAGGTGCCGCTCTCTCCGGCTCCCGGAGGCGAAGAAGCGGCTTCTTCGCGCAAAGACGATTGTGCCGCTCACTGTGCACTCCTTAGCGCGGCTTCTGCCGAAAGACGCCCGGGAGCGGCTCTTAGCTCCGGACAGCATCGTACCTTCGTCTTTAGCGTCTCTTCTCGTCTACATCTTAGCAAAAAGCTTTTCCACTATGTCTGGCGAGGAAAAACTGTGCCAGCACAGAAAACATCTCCCATCGTGTTCTAGACGTTGCACGGAGGTCTTCCAAGTGTTTGGCATGAATAAAAGAATAGTACAAAACAGCTTCCAATCGAATGTTCATGTGATTGGAAAAGTCAGGAGAGTGCAAAGGTACTGTTTTCTAGCAGTTGGCAAGCTGCGCACACAATCCCAGTGTTGTACAGCTTCCTTCTTCACCTTTCCGAAGGTGCCGCTCTCTCCGGCTCCCGGAGGCGAAGAAGCGGCTTCTTCGCGCAAAGACGATTGTGCCGCTCACTGTGCACTCCTTAGCGCGGCTTCTGCCGAAAGACGCCCGGGAGCGGCTCTTAGCTCCGGACAGCATCGTACCTTCGTCTTTAGCGTCTCTTCTCGTCTACATCTTAGCAAAAAGCTTTTCTACTATGTCTGGCGAGGAAAAACTGTGCCAGCACAGAAAACATCTCCCATCGTGTTCTAGACGTTGCACGGAGGTCTTCCAAGTGTTTGGCATGAAGAAAAGAAAAGTTGTCCAAAACAGCTTCCAATCGAATGTTCATGTGATTGGAAAAGTCAGGAGAGTGCAAAGGTACTGTTTTCTAGCAGTTGGCAAGCTGCGCACACAATCCCAGTGTTGTACAGCTTCCTTCTTCACCTTTCCGAAGGTGCCGCTCTCTCCGGCTCCCGGAGGCGAAGAAGCGGCTTCTTCGCGCAAAGACGATTGTGCCGCTCACTGTGCACTCCTTAGCGCGGCTTCTGCCGAAAGACGCCCGGGAGCGGCTCTTAGCTCCGGACAGCATCGTACCTTCGTCTTTAGCGTCTCTTCTCGTCTACATCTTAGCAAAAAGCTTTTCCACTATGTCTGGCTCGGAAAAACTGTGCCAGCACAGAAAACATCTCCCATCGTGTTCTAGACGTTGCACGGAGGTCTTCCAAGTGTTTGGCATGAAGAAAAGAAAAGTTGTCCAAAACAGCTTCCAATCGAATGTTCATGTGATTGGAAAAGTCAGGAGAGTGCAAAGGTACTGTTTTCTAGAAGTTGGCAAGCTGCGCACACAATCCCAGTGTTGTACAGCTTCCTTCTTCACCTTTCCGAAGGTGCCGCTCTCTCCGGCTCCCGGAGGCGAAGAAGCGGCTTCTTCGCGCAAAGACGATTGTGCCGCTCACTGTGCACTCCTTAGCGCGGCTTCTGCCGAAAGACGCCCGGGAGCGGCTCTTAGCTCCGGACAGCATCGTACCTTCGTCTTTAGCGTCTCTTCTCGTCTACATCTTAGCAAAAAGCTTTTCCACTATGTCTGGCTCGGAAAAACTGTGCCAGCACAGAAAACATCTCCCATCGTGTTCTAGACGTTGCACGGAGGTCTTCCAAGTGTTTGGCATGAATAAAAGAATAGTACAAAACAGCTTCCAATCGAATGTTCATGTGATTGGAAAAGTCAGGAGAGTGCAAAGGTACTGTTTTCTAGCAGTTGGCAAGCTGCGCACACAATCCCAGTGTTGTACAGCTTCCTTCTTCACCTTTCCGAAGGTGCCGCTCTCTCCGGCTCCCGGAGGCGAAGAAGCGGCTTCTTCGCGCAAAGACGATTGTGCCGCTCACTGTGCACTCCTTAGCGCGGCTTCTGCCGAAAGACGCCCGGGAGCGGCTCTTAGCTCCGGACAGCATCGTACCTTCGTCTTTAGCGTCTCTTCTCGTCTACATCTTAGCAAAAAGCTTTTCTACTATGTCTGGCGAGGAAAAACTGTGCCAGCACAGAAAACATCTCCCATCGTGTTCTAGACGTTGCACGGAGGTCTTCCAAGTGTTTGGCATGAAGAAAAGAAAAGTTGTCCAAAACAGCTTCCAATCGAATGTTCATGTGATTGGAAAAGTCAGGAGAGTGCAAAGGTACTGTTTACTAGCAGTTGGCAAGCTGCGCACACAATCCCAGTGTTGTACAGCTTCCTTCTTCACCTTTCCGAAGGTGCCGCTCTCTCCGGCTCCCGGAGGCGAAGAAGCGGCTTCTTCGCGCAAAGACGATTGTGCCGCTCACTGTGCACTCCTTAGCGCGGCTTCTGCCGAAAGACGCCCGGGAGCGGCTCTTAGCTCCGGACAGCATCGTACCTTCGTCTTTAGCGTCTCTTCTCGTCTACATCTTAGCAAGTAGCTTTTCTACTATGTCTGGCGAGGAAAAACTGTGCCAGCACAGAAAACATCTCCCATCGTGTTCTAGACGTTGCACGGAGGTCTTCCAAGTGTTTGGCATGAATAAAAGAATAGTACAAAACAGCTTCCAATCGAATGTTCATGTGATTGGAAAAGTCAGGAGAGTGCAAAGGTACTGTTTTCTAGCAGTTGGCAAGCTGCGCACACAATCCCAGTGTTGTACAGCTTCCTTCTTCACCTTTCCGAAGGTGCCGCTCTCTCCGGCTCCCGGAGGCGAAGAAGCGGCTTCTTCGCGCAAAGACGATTGTGCCGCTCACTGTGCACTCCTTAGCGCGGCTTCTGCCGAAAGACGCCCGGGAGCGGCTCTTAGCTCCGGACAGCATCGTACCTTCGTCTTTAGCGTCTCTTCTCGTCTACATCTTAGCAAAAAGCTTTTCTACTATGTCTGGCTCGGAAAAACTGTGCCAGCACAGAAAACATCTCCCATCGTGTTCTAGACGTTGCACGGAGGTCTTCCAAGTGTTTGGCATGAAGAAAAGAAAAGTTGTCCAAAACAGCTTCCAATCGAATGTTCATGTGATTGGAAAAGTCAGGAGAGTGCAAAGGTACTGTTTACTAGCAGTTGGCAAGCTGCGCACACAATCCCAGTGTTGTACAGCTTCCTTCTTCACCTTTCCGAAGGTGCCGCTCTCTCCGGCTCCCGGAGGCGAAGAAGCGGCTTCTTCGCGCAAAGACGATTGTGCCGCTCACTGTGCACTCCTTAGCGCGGCTTCTGCCGAAAGACGCCCGGGAGCGGCTCTTAGCTCCGGACAGCATCGTACCTTCGTCTTTAGCGTCTCTTCTCGTCTACATCTTAGCAAAAAGCTTTTCTACTATGTCTGGCGAGGAAAAACTGTGCCAGCACAGAAAACATCTCCCATCGTGTTCTAGACGTTGCACGGAGGTCTTCCAAGTGTTTGGCATGAAGAAAAGAAAAGTTGTCCAAAACAGCTTCCAATCGAATGTTCATGTGATTGGAAAAGTCAGGAGAGTGCCAAGGTACTGTTTTCTAGCAGTTGGCAAGCTGCGCACACAATCCCAGTGTTGTACAGCTTCCTTCTTCACCTTTCCGAAGGTGCCGCTCTCTCCGGCTCCCGGAGGCGAAGAAGCGGCTTCTTCGCGCAAAGACGATTGTGCCGCTCACTGTGCACTCCTTAGCGCGGCTTCTGCCGAAAGACGCCCGGGAGCGGCTCTTAGCTCCGGACAGCATCGTACCTTCGTCTTTAGCGTCTCTTCTCGTCTACATCTTAGCAAAAAGCTTTTCCACTATGTCTGGCTCGGAAAAACTGTGCCAGCACAGAAAACATCTCCCATCGTGTTCTAGACGTTGCACGGAGGTCTTCCAAGTGTTTGGCATGAAGAAAAGAAAAGTTGTCCAAAACAGCTTCCAATCGAATGTTCATGTGATTGGAAAAGTCAGGAGAGTGCAAAGGTACTGTTTTCTAGCAGTTGGCAAGCTGCGCACACAATCCCAGTGTTGTACAGCTTCCTTCTTCACCTTTCCGAAGGTGCCGCTCTCTCCGGCTCCCGGAGGCGAAGAAGCGGCTTCTTCGCGCAAAGACGATTGTGCCGCTCACTGTGCACTCCTTAGCGCGGCTTCTGCCGAAAGACGCCCGGGAGCGGCTCTTAGCTCCGGACAGCATCGTACCTTCGTCTTTAGCGTCTCTTCTCGTCTACATCTTAGCAAAAAGCTTTTCCACTATGTCTGGCTCGGAAAAACTGTGCCAGCACAGAAAACATCTCCCATCGTGTTCTAGACGTTGCACGGAGGTCTTCCAAGTGTTTGGCATGAAGAAAAGAAAAGGTGTCCAAAACAGCTTCCAATCGAATGTTCATGTGATTGGAAAAGTCAGGAGAGTGCAAAGGTACTGTTTTCTAGCAGTTGGCAAGCTGCGCACACAATCCCAGTGTTGTACAGCTTCCTTCTTCACCTTTCCGAAGGTGCCGCTCTCTCCGGCTCCCGGAGGCGAAGAAGCGGCTTCTTCGCGCAAAGACGATTGTGCCGCTCACTGTGCACTCCTTAGCGCGGCTTCTGCCGAAAGACGCCCGGGAGCGGCTCTTAGCTCCGGACAGCATCGTACCTTCGTCTTTAGCGTCTCTTCTCGTCTACATCTTAGCAAAAAGCTTTTCCACTATGTCTGGCTCGGAAAAACTGTGCCAGCACAGAAAACATCTCCCATCGTGTTCTAGACGTTGCACGGAGGTCTTCCAAGTGTTTGGCATGAAGAAAAGAAAAGTTGTCCAAAACAGCTTCCAATCGAATGTTCATGTGATTGGAAAAGTCAGGAGAGTGCAAAGGTACTGTTTTCTAGCAGTTGGCAAGCTGCGCACACAATCCCAGTGTTGTACAGCTTCCTTCTTCACCTTTCCGAAGGTGCCGCTCTCTCCGGCTCCCGGAGGCGAAGAAGCGGCTTCTTCGCGCAAAGACGATTGTGCCGCTCACTGTGCACTCCTTAGCGCGGCTTCTGCCGAAAGACGCCCGGGAGCGGCTCTTAGCTCCGGACAGCATCGTACCTTCGTCTTTAGCGTCTCTTCTCGTCTACATCTTAGCAAAAAGCTTTTCCACTATGTCTGGCGAGGAAAAACTGTGCCAGCACAGAAAACATCTCCCATCGTGTTCTAGACGTTGCACGGAGGTCTTCCAAGTGTTTGGCATGAAGAAAAGAAAAGTTGTCCAAAACAGCTTCCAATCGAATGTTCATGTGATTGGAAAAGTCAGGAGAGTGCAAAGGTACTGTTTTCTAGCAGTTGGCAAGCTGCGCACACAATCCCAGTGTTGTACAGCTTCCTTCTTCACCTTTCCGAAGGTGCCGCTCTCTCCGGCTCCCGGAGGCGAAGAAGCGGCTTCTTCGCGCAAAGACGATTGTGCCGCTCACTGTGCACTCCTTAGCGCGGCTTCTGCCGAAAGACGCCCGGGAGCGGCTCTTAGCTCCGGACAGCATCGTACCTTCGTCTTTAGCGTCTCTTCTCGTCTACATCTTAGCAAAAAGCTTTTCTACTATGTCTGGCGAGGAAAAACTGTGCCAGCACAGAAAACATCTCCCATCGTGTTCTAGACGTTGCACGGAGGTCTTCCAAGTGTTTGGCATGAAGAAAAGAAAAGTTGTCCAAAACAGCTTCCAATCGAATGTTCATGTGATTGGAAAAGTCAGGAGAGTGCAAAGGTACTGTTTACTAGCAGTTGGCAAGCTGCGCACACAATCCCAGTGTTGTACAGCTTCCTTCTTCACCTTTCCGAAGGTGCCGCTCTCTCCGGCTCCCGGAGGCGAAGAAGCGGCTTCTTCGCGCAAAGACGATTGTGCCGCTCACTGTGCACTCCTTAGCGCGGCTTCTGCCGAAAGACGCCCGGGAGCGGCTCTTAGCTCCGGACAGCATCGTACCTTCGTCTTTAGCGTCTCTTCTCGTCTACATCTTAGCAAAAAGCTTTTCTACTATGTCTGGCTCGGAAAAACTGTGCCAGCACAGAAAACATCTCCCATCGTGTTCTAGACGTTGCACGGAGGTCTTCCAAGTGTTTGGCATGAAGAAAAGAATAGTACAAAACAGCTTCCAATCGAATGTTCATGTGATTGGAAAAGTCAGGAGAGTGCAAAGGTACTGTTTTCTAGCAGTTGGCAAGCTGCGCACACAATCCCAGTGTTGTACAGCTTCCTTCTTCACCTTTCCGAAGGTGCCGCTCTCTCCGGCTCCCGGAGGCGAAGAAGCGGCTTCTTCGCGCAAAGACGATTGTGCCGCTCACTGTGCACTCCTTAGCGCGGCTTCTGCCGAAAGACGCCCGGGAGCGGCTCTTAGCTCCGGACAGCATCGTACCTTCGTCTTTAGCGTCTCTTCTCGTCTACATCTTAGCAAAAAGCTTTTCTACTATGTCTGGCGAGGAAAAACTGTGCCAGCACAGAAAACATCTCCCATCGTGTTCTAGACGTTGCACGGAGGTCTTCCAAGTGTTTGGCATGAAGAAAAGAAAAGTTGTCCAAAACAGCTTCCAATCGAATGTTCATGTGATTGGAAAAGTCAGGAGAGTGCAAAGGTACTGTTTACTAGCAGTTGGCAAGCTGCGCACACAATCCCAGTGTTGTACAGCTTCCTTCTTCACCTTTCCGAAGGTGCCGCTCTCTCCGGCTCCCGGAGGCGAAGAAGCGGCTTCTTCGCGCAAAGACGATTGTGCCGCTCACTGTGCACTCCTTAGCGCGGCTTCTGCCGAAAGACGCCCGGGAGCGGCTCTTAGCTCCGGACAGCATCGTACCTTCGTCTTTAGCGTCTCTTCTCGTCTACATCTTAGCAAAAAGCTTTTCTACTATGTCTGGCGAGGAAAAACTGTGCCAGCACAGAAAACATCTCCCATCGTGTTCTAGACGTTGCACGGAGGTCTTCCAAGTGTTTGGCATGAAGAAAAGAAAAGTTGTCCAAAACAGCTTCCAATCGAATGTTCATGTGATTGGAAAAGTCAGGAGAGTGCAAAGGTACTGTTTTCTAGCAGTTGGCAAGCTGCGCACATAATCCCAGTGTTGTACAGCTTCCTTCTTCACCTTTCCGAAGGTGCCGCTCTCTCCGGCTCCCGGAGGCGAAGAAGCGGCTTCTTCGCGCAAAGACGATTGTGCCGCTCACTGTGCACTCCTTAGCGCGGCTTCTGCCGAAAGACGCCCGGGAGCGGCTCTTAGCTCCGGACAGCATCGTACCTTCGTCTTTAGCGTCTCTTCTCGTCTACATCTTAGCAAAAAGCTTTTCCACTATGTCTGGCTCGGAAAAACTGTGCCAGCACAGAAAACATCTCCCATCGTGTTCTAGACGTTGCACGGAGGTCTTCCAAGTGTTTGGCATGAAGAAAAGAAAAGTTGTCCAAAACAGCTTCCAATCGAATGTTCATGTGATTGGAAAAGTCAGGAGAGTGCAAAGGTACTGTTTTCTAGCAGTTGGCAAGCTGCGCACACAATCCCAGTGTTGTACAGCTTCCTTCTTCACCTTTCCGAAGGTGCCGCTCTCTCCGGCTCCCGGAGGCGAAGAAGCGGCTTCTTCGCGCAAAGACGATTGTGCCGCTCACTGTGCACTCCTTAGCGCGGCTTCTGCCGAAAGACGCCCGGGAGCGGCTCTTAGCTCCGGACAGCATCGTACCTTCGTCTTTAGCGTCTCTTCTCGTCTACATCTTAGCAAAAAGCTTTTCCACTATGTCTGGCTCGGAAAAACTGTGCCAGCACAGAAAACATCTCCCATCGTGTTCTAGACGTTGCACGGAGGTCTTCCAAGTGTTTGGCATGAAGAAAAGAAAAGGTGTCCAAAACAGCTTCCAATCGAATGTTCATGTGATTGGAAAAGTCAGGAGAGTGCAAAGGTACTGTTTTCTATCAGTTGGCAAGCTGAGCACACAATCCCAGTGTTGTACAGCTTCCTTCTTCACCTTTCCGAAGGTGCCGCTCTCTCCGGCTCCCGGAGGTGAAGAAGCGGCTTCTTCGCGCAAAGACGATTGTGCCGCTCACTGTGCACTCCTTAGCGCGGCTTCTGCCGAAAGACGCCCGGGAGCGGCTCTTAGCTCCGGACAGCATCGTACCTTCGTCTTTAGCGTCTCTTCTCGTCTACATCTTAGCAAAAAGCTTTTCCACTATGTCTGGCTCGGAAAAACTGTGCCAGCACAGAAAACATCTCCCATCGTGTTCTAGACGTTGCACGGAGGTCTTCCAAGTGTTTGGCATGAAGAAAAGAAAAGTTGTCCAAAACAGCTTCCAATCGAATGTTCATGTGATTGGAAAAGTCAGGAGAGTGCAAAGGTACTGTTTTCTAGCAGTTGGCAAGCTGCGCACACAATCCCAGTGTTGTACAGCTTCCTTCTTCACCTTTCCGAAGGTGCCGCTCTCTCCGGCTCCCGGAGGCGAAGAAGCGGCTTCTTCGCGCAAAGACGATTGTGCCGCTCACTGTGCACTCCTTAGCGCGGCTTCTGCCGAAAGACGCCCGGGAGCGGCTCTTAGCTCCGGACAGCATCGTACCTTCGTCTTTAGCGTCTCTTCTCGTCTACATCTTAGCAAAAAGCTTTTCTACTATGTCTGGCGAGGAAAAACTGTGCCAGCACAGAAAACATCTCCCATCGTGTTCTAGACGTTGCACGGAGGTCTTCCAAGTGTTTGGCATGAAGAAAAGAAAAGTTGTCCAAAACAGCTTCCAATCGAATGTTCATGTGATTGGAAAAGTCAGGAGAGTGCAAAGGTACTGTTTTCTAGCAGCTGGCAAGCTGCGCACACAATCCCAGTGTTGTACAGCTTCCTTCTTCACCTTTCCGAAGGTGCCGCTCTCTCCGGCTCCCGGAGGCGAAGAAGCGGCTTCTTCGCGCAAAGACGATTGTGCCGCTCACTGTGCACTCCTTAGCGCGGCTTCTGCCGAAAGACGCCCGGGAGCGGCTCTTAGCTCCGGACAGCATCGTACCTTCGTCTTTAGCGTCTCTTCTCGTCTACATCTTAGCAAAAAGCTTTTCCACTATGTCTGGCTCGGAAAAACTGTGCCAGCACAGAAAACATCTCCCATCGTGTTCTAGACGTTGCACGGAGGTCTTCCAAGTGTTTGGCATGAAGAAAAGAAAAGTTGTCCAAAACAGCTTCCAATCGAATGTTCATGTGATTGGAAAAGTCAGGAGAGTGCAAAGGTACTGTTTTCTAGCAGTTGGCAAGCTGCGCAGACAATCCCAGTGTTGTACAGCTTCCTTCTTCACCTTTCCGAAGGTGCCGCTCTCTCCGGCTCCCGGAGGCGAAGAAGCGGCTTCTTCGCGCAAAGACGATTGTGCCGCTCACTGTGCACTCCTTAGCGCGGCTTCTGCCGAAAGACGCCCGGGAGCGGCTCTTAGCTCCGGACAGCATCGTACCTTCGTCTTTAGCATCTCTTCTCGTCTACATCTTAGCAAAAAGCTTTTCCACTATGTCTGGCTCGGAAAAACTGTGCCAGCACAGAAAACATCTCCCATCGTGTTCTAGACGTTGCACGGAGGTCTTCCAAGTGTTTGGCATGAAGAAAAGAAAAGTTGTCCAAAACAGCTTCCAATCGAATGTTCATGTGATTGGAAAAGTCAGGAGAGTGCAAAGGTACTGTTTTCTAGCAGTTGGCAAGCTGCGCACACAATCCCAGTGTTGTACAGCTTCCTTCTTCACCTTTCCGAAGGTGCCGCTCTCTCCGGCTCCCGGAGGCGAAGAAGCGGCTTCTTCGCGCAAAGACGATTGTGCCGCTCACTGTGCACTCCTTAGCGCGGCTTCTGCCGAAAGACGCCCGGGAGCAGCTCTTAGCTCCGGACAGCATCGTACCTTCGTCTTTAGCGTCTCTTCTCGTCTACATCTTAGCAAAAAGCTTTTCCACTATGTCTGGCTCGGAAAAACTGTGCCAGCACAGAAAACATCTCCCATCGTGTTCTAGACGTTGCACGGAGGTCTTCCAAGTGTTTGGCATGAATAAAAGAATAGTACAAAACAGCTTCCAATCGAATGTTCATGTGATTGGGAAAAGTCAGGAGAGTGCAAGGTACTGTTTTCTAGCAGTTGGCAAGCTGCGCACACAATCCCAGTGTTGTACAGCTTCCTTCTTCACCTTTCCGAGGTGCCGCTCTCTCCGGCTCCTGGAGGCGAAGAAGCGGCTTCTTCGCGCAAAGACGATTGTGCCGCTCACTGTGCACTCCTTAGCGCGGCTTCTGCCGAAAGACGCCCGGGAGCGGCTCTTAGCTCCGGACAGCATCGTACCTTCGTCTTAGCGTCTCTTCTCGTCTACATCTTAGCAAAAAGCTTTTCCTACTATGTCTGGCGAGAAAAAACTGTGCCAGCACAGAAAACATCTCCCATCGTGTTCTAGACGTTGCACGGAGGTCTTCCAAGTGTTTGGCATGAAGAAAAGAAAAGTTGTCCAAAACAGCTTCCAATCGAATGTTCATGTGATTGGAAAAGTCAGGAGAGTGCAAAGGTACTGTTTTACTAGCAGTTGGCAAGCTGCGCACACAATCCCAGTGTTGTACAGCTTCCTTCTTCACCTTTCCGAAGGTGCCGCTCTCTCCGGCTCCCGGAGGCGAAGAAGCGGCTTCTTCGCGCAAAGACGATTGTGCCGCTCACTGTGCACTCCTTAGCGCGGCTTCTGCCGAAAGACGCCCGGGAGCGGCTCTTAGCTCCGGACAGCATCGTACATTCGTCTTAGCGTCTCTTTCTCGTCTACATCTTAGCAAGAAGCTTTTCTACTATGTCTGGCGAGGAAAAACTGTGCCAGCACAGAAAACATCTCCCATCGTGTTCTAGACGTTGCACGGAGGTCTTCCAAGTGTTTGGCATGAAGAAAAGAAAAGTTGTCCAAAACAGCTTCCAATCGAATGTTCATGTGATTGGAAAAGTCAGGAGAGTGCAAAGGTACTGTTTTCTAGCAGTTGGCAAGCTGCGCACATAATCCCAGTGTTGTACAGCTTCCTTCTTCACCTTTCCGAAGGTGCCGCTCTATCCGGCTCCCGGAGGCGAAGAAGCGGCTTCTTCGCGCAAAGACGATTGTGCCGCTCACTGTGCACCTCTTAGCGCGGCTTCTGCCGAAAGACGCCCGGGAGCGGCTCTTAGCTCCGGACAGCATCGTACCTTCGTCTTTAGCGTCTCTTCTCGTCTACATCTTAGCAAAAAGCTTTTCCACTATGTCTGGCTCGGAAAAACTGTGCCAGCACAGAAAACCATCTCCCATCGTGTTCTAGACGTTGCACGGAGGTCTTCAAGTGTTTGGCATGAAGAAAAGAAAAGGTGTCCAAAACAGCTTCCAATCGAATGTTCATGTGATTGAAAAGTCAGGAGAGTGCAAAGGTACTGTTTACTAGCAGTTGGCAAGCTGCGCACACAATCCCAGTGTTGTACAGCTTCCTTCTTCACCTTTCCGAAGGTGCCGCTCTCTCCGGCTCCCGGAGGCGAAGAAGCGGCTTCTTCGCGCAAAGACGATTGTGCCGCCTCACTGTGCACTCCTTAGCGCGGCTTCTGCCGAAAGACGCCCGGGAGCGGCTCTTAGCTCCGGACAGCATCGTACCTTCGTCTTTAGCGTCTCTTCTCGTCTACATCTTAGCAAAAAGCTTTTCTACTATGTCCTGGCGAGGAAAAACTGTGCCAGCACAGAAAACATCTCCCATCGTGTCTAGACGTTGCATACGGAGGTCTTCCAAGTGTTTTGGCATGAAGAAAAGAAAAGTTGTCCAAAACAGCTTCCAATCGAATGTTCATGTGATTGGAAAAGTCAGGAGAGTGCAAAGGTACTGTTTTCTAGCAGTTGGCAAGCTGCGCACATAATCCCAAGTGTTGTACAGCTTCCTTCTTCACCTTTCCGAAGGTGCCGCTCTCTCCGGCTCCCGAGGCGAAGAAGCGGCTTCTTCGCGCAAAGACGATTGTGCCGCTCACTGTGCACTCCTTAGCGCGGCTTCTGCCGAAAGACGCCCGGGAGCGGCTCTTAGCTCCGGACAGCATCGTACCTTCGTCTTTAGCGTCTCTTCTCGTCTACATCTTAGCAAAAAGCTTA
>JAYKTQ010000249.1:0-30000 GCA_036010785.1 Ammospiza maritima maritima
TCACTTTTTTCTATTATCTACCATTCATAATTTGGATTCAAAATTAATTTAATAAATTAATATTAGAAGAAATTTTGTGTGTACTAGCTACTGCTCCTATACCAAGGCCACTTATGTGGCTTTTGCCAAAATTTTGCAAAAAAACCCCCAAATTACTTCTAGGATGAACACTGTGAATTTTGTTTTGAAATCACCTAGAAGGATCACATTGGGCCTTAAAAAAAAGATTGAACTTTTATAAAGAAATACTAACAACAGCCAGAGTTACAATCAGTGGAAAATATTTTGGAAGGGCTATTAAAACTCATACTTTAGGGCTCAAGCCAATATTTATTATGGGCCAAAGTGAGACTTAATACAGTGTCAGAGAAGGAACAGGGCAGCTTAATCCACATCTGCTTGGTGTTATTTTCCACCACTGTCTTTGAATGGTCTCATCAATCTGAGACAGAGGAGTCTGGAATAGGCAGACCTGAAGTCTGATCTGTTCAGACAATGCCTATGTTTTATTATGTTTATTTTGTTTAGCAGCAGCACTGTTTCTGGCATTGTGCTGTTCCCAAATACAGAGAGCCCTGACTAAGCTGAATCATCATGAGATTGAACTGATGCTGATGGGAAAGCACAGCACTCTGCTAAGCTCATCATTTCCCACAAAACTGTGCCATGGAAGATTCTGCCCTCAGTAGATTCTAGCCCAGTGCTCAGTATTCACATGGACTTCCCACAGCTCCTCTGAGTGAGACGCATCTTTCCTGACACTGCCCTTAAGAACACCCCACCCCTTCTTGCTGGACTTCACATTTCATCCTGCCAGCAGAGGTGTTATGCAATTTCAGCGTTGTTTGCTGCATTTCCCCATATGCTGGTGAAGAATCTCCCAAGGGTTCTAATGGTGGTAAGGTTTCTGCTCTCTAGTATGACCATCCAGAGACCTTCCCCACAATTCACACGTTTCCCCAACATCTCAAGCTCACAGACATGCCTGTGAACAGCCCAGCTGACCAGCTGGCTCCCCTCAGCCTGCACCACCCATGGTGGCTGTGCTCCATATGCAGCCACAGCTCATGTCCAGCCTTACTGAGACTTCCATACATGTCACTGAGCTCTCACAATCAGCCCTGCTGCTCACATCTGGAAAATAAGGCTGAAAAAGAGCATACAGACTGTGAAGCAGCTTCATTGCATCTAGCCTTGAACCAGCCAAATCCAGACACTAACTGTAGAAGCAGTGCTCTCCAAGGATACTGTCTCCTAGTGGGCATTTGTCCCAGAAATTGGAGACCTGTTTGGAGCTAGTTCTTGGACTTCAAGATGAGGTGTGTTGGCTGAGAAGGTGAGTTTCTCCTGTCTTCTGGTGTGTTGGCTAGGGGTCAACCGTGCCTTTCTAATGCACAGACTCAGGAGGTGGTCATGGTCTTCCTTCCCCTTGGCCTCGGTGTTCTCTGTTTAAGGCCTGGCTTAAGGCGTGGTTTTGGCTCAGTTCTCTATGCTCTAAAGACAGAGATAGTCACAGAGAGATTTCTTTCAAGTTGTGAAAATGGTAGATGAAGATGGTATTTTCAATGGTTATGCTTATCTTTTAAACGGATGATGCAGAGTACCATAGTATCACAGCATCGTTTAGATTGGAAAAGACTTTCAAGACGATCAGTGTGACTGCTAATGTAGCACTGCCAGTCCTGTCCAGCTGCCCAGAGGCCAGAAGTCTTCTCCATTTTCCCTTTACTAAACTATTTCACTAAACCATGAAGCCATGAGTGTCAGGTGTCATGCTTTGCTGGAAATTTAGTGCTTCCTTCTAGCTGCACACAGCGAATTTTAACATTCTTATTCCCCTCTTACTGGAGGGAGCAATCTGTTTATCACTCATGAAAGAGAGTATTTGCTTAATCATAGTTTTTACACACCTCTCATCTGACCAACCTGCTACTGTCACACAGGCTAGCATACAAACATCAGTCTCGTTGGTAAAAATGAAGTGTAAGAACCAATGTGTTAGCAGTCTTAAACCAGACAAGAATAAATATAAGCCACTTCTTTTCTTTTTTCCATTAAAGAACTGATTTTCCCATTTCACATTTAATCTAATAGTAGTGGGTTGCTTTACAGGCTGGACTCTACTAACTCAAGAGATTTAGCTTTTAATTTGTTTAAATTGAGATTGTCATAAGTGTTATTTGAGCCCCAAAACCTTGATAGTGTTTCAGAAGCTCTCATTCAGCAATTGAATAACAAGTATTTCTGCTAATGAACAAATTCGTTTTACCTAGGTCTACAATTTTTTTTTACTATTTTTGTTTATTCAAGTATCATTCAAAGCATTAAGGGCACAAGTGAGAACTGATTTTTTTTTTCTGCATCTGCCTTCATTTCTTTACATTCCAGGAATCACAAGATACATATAAAAAATTTCTTGTTGAACCCTTTTATTTGTCAGACATTTAAAGACTGAGTATAGCTAGCCTAACAAGCTCCCAACAGTGCTTTTTCAAAAGCACTGTTGATAGTGCTCTTCAGGCCTGAGTAAGAGGAAGAACTATTTTAAAACAGAATTTATTGTTGTCATGGATTGACACTGGCCAAACACCAGGCACCCATGCAAGTGGTTCGTTCACCCTGTCCAGCCACAGCTGATCAGAGAAAAGAAAAAAATTCAAAAAGGGTTCATGAGTTGAGACAAGGACTGGGAGAAAACACTCCAAGGGCAAAATAAGCTCAACTTAAAACATGGATTTATTACTAACAGAGTTAGGGGAGGGTAATGAGAAGTAAATTAAGCCCTTAAAAAGCTCCTGTCTTCCCCTATCCCTCCCTCCTTCCCACCAAGAGTGCAGGGAGACCGGGCATGGGGGTTTGGTCAGTTTGTCACCCCGGATCTTCCACTGCTGAGGGAGAGGAGTCCTTACTCTGCTGCACCATGGGGTCCCTCCCACAGGGGAAAGTTCTCCATGCACTTCCCCAATGTGGCTCCAATCTCACGAGCAGCAGCCCTATCAAAGCTGCTGCAATGTGAGTCCCTCCCACAGGCACACAGTCCTCCCAAAACTGCTGTGGCGTGGGTCACTCTTCCAGGGTGCAGTCCTCCAAGGACAGGCTGCTCCACCCTGGAGGCAGGGGCCCACTCTCTCCACCAGGTCTCCCAGTGGATCACAGCCCCTTCCAGACATCCACGTGCTCCAGCATGGGCACTTCCCCCAAGGGCTGTGGTGGATCTCTGCATCCCCTGTGGGTCCCCAAGGGCTGTGGGTGGATCTCTGCATCCCCCATGGATCCCCAAGGGCTGCAGGGGCACAGCTGCTTCACCACGGTCTCACCACGGCCTGCAGAAGAACCTCAGCTCTGGTGCCTGGAGCGCCTCCTCCCCTCCTTCTGCATTGACCTTGGTGTCACCATGTTCTTTTCCTCACGTGTTCTCATCTTCTCCTCTTCTCTGGCTTGGAAAAAAACTGTACCACACTTTGTTTTGATTTTCTTCTTAAATATGTTATCGCAGAAGTGTTACCAACCCCTCTCATTAGCCCAGCTTTGGCCAGCAGCATGTCCATCTTCAGAGCCATCAGGGATTGGCTCTGCCAGACATGGTGGAAGCTTCCAGAAGCTTCCTACAGAAGCCACCTCTGTGCCCCCCCCCCACCAAATCAGGCTGTGCAAAACCAACACAGTTGTCCAGGCCTGTCAGCACCTTGGGCTATGCTGCATGTTCAAAATCTCTCATTATATTTCCTGCATCTCTGGTAGCATACTAGCAGAATTCATGGGCCCCTATCTACACTCTTTTTATTCTTTTTTTCTTTTTTTTTTTTTTGATAAGTGGCAATTTGAGAATATTTGTGACAATCTCTACAAAAGATGCTGCAAAGTACAAATGTTTAAGATTCAGCCACTGTTGGAACCTCAAACCAGGGCCCGATCAACACTGACTGCACAAAACTCTGTAAGATTAGTGCTCTGTGTTTAGGTCAGGTTTTTCTCCTGTGCTGGTTTTGGCTGGGATGACTTTTTTTTTAGATTTCTGCTGGAGATAGTATTGATAACTCAAGAATGTTTTCATTATTGCTGAGAAGTGCCAGGGCCTTTTCTGGCCCTCATACCACCCCACCAGAGTGGGCCGAGGGTACTGTAGGAGTTGGGAGGGGGCACAGCTGACCCCAGCTGACATAAGGGATATACCAGATCACATGTGCTCAGCATATAAAGAGAGGGGAAGAAGGATGATGTTTGTCTTCCCCAGTTACACATGATGGAGCCCTGCTTTGCTGGGGATTGTTGGACACCTGCCTGCCCATCAGAAGTGACAACTGAATTCCTTGTTTTGCTTTGCTTGCATGAGCAGCTTTTGGTTTACCTATTAAATTGTTCGTAACCCATAACGTTTTTTTATTTCTACTCTTCTGATTCTTTTCCCCATTCCACCACAGAGAGTGAGCAAGTGCCTGTGTGGGGGTTTAGTTGCTATCTAGGGTTAAACCATGACACCTACAAATATGCAAACAAAATGCTGCACACGTACTCAGCGCAGCAGGAGAGGGCAGGGAAGTGTTTTCTTGCACTGCACTTCAGGTGGTCTTTCTACCTTTACGTAAGGCTTCAGCTGATATGCTGAAACGTGAAGCTGACAGACAGGGCATGTGGAAATACCACTATGATTCAACCCCATTTTCTTCAATAAATGTCATGAAGAATTTGTAAACCATGATAAAATTACCCTTGTTGCCCATAGTATTTATTAAAAGTGTGTTATGTAGCTTACCTAAACAAGGTTATGCACTGTCCAGTATTTAGGAAATAAGCTGGAGTTTTCTCATATTGGCAGCCTTAAAGCTAAGGTGTTGTTTTGAGTTATTTCAAAACACTGCCTCCATGTGTGCCATGCCACATGCTTCTGTTTCTGGCACTACATGTAACTGCAATAAAATGAAATTATTAATGCATAAAAATATTTATTCAGTCTTTCCCTGTTTTGAACTTTTATCTATAAGACAACAGTTTCCCCATTGTATTCGGTATGTGAGTTATTTCATAAAATTCTACTTATTTATATGGAGCTTTAAATTACAGCCTGTTTGCAAGAGTTTTGTTTCATACGTTTAAAGACTTTTTTGAGCCTGCACCTGCAAACCATTTGACCATGCAATGGTCAAATACAGTGCAAGCAAAGCAGCTTGTGATATCACATACAGAAAGTGTGTTACATGGCTGAATTCAGCAGAATGGACAGTCTTGGTGTGAGTCCAGCCACTCGCCACACGCACCAGACCTTAAACCGTGGTCCTGCAGCAGCATGTGTCCTGACAAGACGAGTTCAGGTGGAAGACTGAAAGGATATTCCTGAATTTGTTTGCAGTTATTTACCTGGTTCACCAGCAGAGAAGTAGCATCACTCAACTGATTTGCACATTGTCTCCTATCATTTGCAAGCCCATGCTGAACAGCACAGCCTGGGATACACCACAGACCCACTACAGTAGCACAGGCATGGCAGCAACAATGCAGTTGTGCTCATGGTTGAAGCTCTCCTTTGTTCTTCCTCCTGCCAAGATAAATTTGCAGGTAAATCCAGTATCAGTAAACTGGATCAGGGAGAAATGGTTTGCAATAAAACCTTAACCAATTTTTTATTTAAATTTCAAATCCAGTGCAGGTGCCTTGCAGACTGGTAGAGCCTGAAGGGGCAGTCACTAGAAGGAAGGAAGAAATATTTATGTTAATATCGCCCCTTTCTATGATCAAAAAATTGTGCTCTTTCCCTGTATCCAGTAATGTGGAGGGCACCAGTTCAAGTCCTGAGCACCCATAACGTTTGGAGAACTTTGCTGCTCACTGGTGACTGGACAGAAAACCACAAAAGGTCAGAGCTGGAAGAAATTGTGTCTTGGAATCAGTTCCGCTTGTTTATATAGACCTTCCAAATGCATCCCTGATGTACTCTTTCAGACACCACTGCTACTATCGAGCATTTGATGACAAGAGAATAGCAAAAGATTGTCAGGAATATTTATTTTCCTTCATCTTTTATTCCTCTATATCCAGGCTAAAACTAGAGGTAGCTCACAGCAGTAGCTGATGGATTATCTGACAAATAGTTCAAGACATTTGGAAGGGGTTTATTAGTCCAAAGCCAGTGTACACTATGACTAGACAAATGATCCAATATTCTTATTCCTTTCCAAAAGCCAATGAGTTTGTTATGGAGGTGAGCCGAGAACTATCCTGAGCAGTGCCAAATATTTTCCAGAGTCAGGAACTACTGAGAAGAAAGCTCCTTTTTACTGCCAGTTCCCTGAGGCCAAAAGAGAACATTGCTAAATTTCACTGTAAGAAAAGCTGCTTCCAGCAGATGTGGAGGAGAGACCAGAGATGCCAGGTGGGTACATGTGCCAGATGGGTACACGATGCCATGTAGAACAGTAATACCTGCTTCTTTAGGCAAAATATTTTTTTTTAAACTACAGGAAAAGAAAGAGTACAACTCCTAATTGCCACCTCATTAGCCAGCACTCAGGGAGAATGGTGGGGAAAAAAGAACAGCTGAGAAGACAGAGCTCCTCCAAATTTCAGATGTCACAAGGAGGACATAAATGATTCATTTGTTAGATTCCAACACACATCAGCACTATTTATTTGCAGTTGTGGGGGGATCACACAATGAAACATTAACAGGTTTCCCCCTTGGTGGTCTCTCTGAAGAAGTTATGATCTCAGAAGAAGTCATTCAAAGATGGCCTGATGTTTACACCATCATCATGGTTCCCAAGCACACTCACAACCACTTTTGGTCACCTCAGCCTGCCCTCTCCTGAAGTTTAGATTTGTTACTGCAGCCCACCGTGGCTCTTGATGCCCATTAACCTGAGCTGGTGCTAGATCATGGCTTGGAAATGCCCCCTCTCTCCAGAGGCCCTGAGAATGCAGTGTTTGAGAGTGCAGTGTTTCTGTGACCCAGCAAGCACCCTTTCCCGAGTGTCCTTCCTCCCAGCTGGCCACAGCATTACAGCCCCAGTATGCCACCTTCACACATGCCCCTCCCTAAAATGCATGGTCACCTGGTAGCCTGATGCCCAAGGCTGTATATTACAGATTGCCTGCACACAACTGCTCAGTAAAATACTTTGCCTTTCTATTAAAAATACCTGAAGTAGAAGTTGCATTATAAATTTAATAATTCATTCTCTTAGAAAGGGAAATGCTTTGTACACATTTTCATGGTCCATCTGATGACACAAAATCTGTTATAAAGAGGAGAAGATATGGATGATTATGGTTGTGTCAGACCACTAGGTTAGTCATAGCTCCTTCTAGTGAGTATTGGCATTTCTCCTGTTAATAACTAATAAACAATAACTCATGACAACAGAAAGATAATTACAAGTCAAAGTAATTATACTGTGCAGGTAAAATATACCTGAAGAAAAGCACTGTCAATGAGGTGAGAGCAGTAAGAACAATTTAGCCATTAATGATTTTGTGCTTGTATCCTTTAAGGATGACTAGTTACAAGACAAGGCGGCAGCCCCCTGTGTAAGGCAGTCATAGACTTGCATGACAACCAGTTAATGGGGACCAGATTTTTAAGCACAGAAGCACGATCTTGCAAGATTTTTGGAAACATCTAGGCAAAATATATGAAGAATTATTCACTTGGACAATAGGGAAATATGTACTTAATCACCCTAGTCCAGCACATAATAGTTCTTTAAGTCACATATACACTGGTAGGCTATTCTAACCTTCTCAGACATCTCTTGCTGAAGGTCACTGTTGCATGCAATGTAATGAATTTTAGAATTAAATCCAATTTCACTTTTACTTGTGCCGTGACTTTAGAGGTTCTTAGACTAGCCTGGCAGGAGGTCCTGAAAAGAACATTTTTACTTGTCTGGGCCAACTCTCCTCTAGTGGTAACTGCAGACCAAAAGTGCTGCACAAACCAGAAAGGTACTATTTCCAACTATTTCTTTTGAAGAAGGTTTTCACAATACTGTATTGCTTTGTCAGCTTTGAAGAACAAGGGAATTCTTTGAGTATAAAAGGCTGACAGCCAAAAGCATCTGCAACAAATAACAATGCTAGAAGTTGCTTTTCTTTGAAGAACAACCAGAATCAATAGAATTCAGCACTAAGTGGAAACTTCTAGTAAACAGAGCAAAAAAGAGAAGAGAAAGCACAGGTTTCCTCTCCAGAAAGGACATTGCGGAAAAAGAAGGAAAGAGAAAAACAGAGACAGATCTAACTCATAGCGATGAGAAATAAGACCTTTCATTTACAGCAGCTATTATTGGCACTTCTCACTGCACAGGCAAAATGGCAGCAGTTGCTCTTTCATGAACAAGACTTAGCACTGCTGAGATGCATAAGGAAAACACAAGCCTTGCTTTTATGTGGTGCAAGTAGAGATATTTCTCACAAAGAGTCCTTGTAGTCACTTATTCAGAAAACACTTTACTGGGATGTGTAAACTGTGTCCTGAAGTGTTCTGGGCAACCTGCAGTCTGGAGCTGTTTGGCTTCAGAAACCTGGGCTGAACTTTCTCTCTTAACATTTTATTTTGAATACAGATATAGATCATAGAATCATAAAATGGTCTGGATTGTAACGGACCTTTATTTAAAAACATCTAGTTCCAAAACCCCTTCTTCATTCCTCTAATCATTTTGTTGGACCTCCTCTGGACTCTCTCCATCAGTTCCATGTCCTTGCTGTGCTGGGAGCCCAGAGCTGATGCAGCCCTGCAGGTGGGCTCTCAGCAGAGCAGAGCAGAGGGGCAGAATCCCCTCCCTGGCCCTGCTGCCCACGCTGCTCTGGATGCAGCCCAGGACACGTGTGGCTCTCTGGGCTGGGAGTGCCCATGGCTGGGTCATGTCCAGCCTCTCCTCCCCCAGCACCCCCAAGTCCTTCTCCCCAGGGCTGCTCTGATCTGCTCATCCCCAGCCTGTGTTAATACAGGGGGTTGCCCCCATGAGATTTCCATGGGCCCATTTCTCAAACTTGTCCAAGTTCCTCAGCGTGGCATCCTGTCCTTCATATGTGTCAGCTGCTCAGTTCATCTTGGTGTCATCTGCATACCTGCTGAGGATGTTCTTGATTGTTTTGTCTACGGCATTGATGAAGACATTGAACAACACTGTTCCCAGTAGGGATTCCTGAAGGACACCATTCATCACTGATGTCCAGCAGGACCCTGAGCTATTAATCACTACCCTCTGGGCACCACTATCTAACCAATTCCTTATCCAATAAATAGTCCACCAATCAAATCCATCTCTACAATTTAAAGAGAAGGATATCTGCGTCAAAGACTTAACAGAAGTCCAGAAAATTGACATCTGTAGCTCCTCAATGGTCCAGTGAGCTGATCAGGCAGGACCTTCCCTTGGTGCAGTCATGCTGGCCATCTTGGATCATCTCCCTGTTCTCCCTGTGCCTGAGTGCAGCTTCCAGGAGGATCTGTTCCAGGATCTTCCCAGGCCCAGAGGAGGGGCTGACAGAGTGATAGTTACCAGGGTTCTTGTTTCTGCCCTTTATAAAGATGGGTACAATGTTTCCCCTTTTCCAGTCCCCTGGGACCTCACATGATGGTCATGACTTTTCAAACAGCGTGGAGAATGACTTGGCAACTACCTCAGTAAAATTGCTCAGAACTCTGGAATGTATCTTATTTACAGTGGGAGGGACTTTGCTCCCTCAGTCCTTAGCCTGCTGTACATCCACTTGAGAGGCGTGAGAAGAGAGGTTGTCATTGAAGACTAAGGCAAAATGTTGATTACTTCAGTCTTCATTCATTGTTATCATGTTTTCAGAATTGTTTATCATTGTTTACACCTTCTTTGTCTTTCCTTTTCTGATTAATGTACTTACAGAATCCTCACTTTAGCCTTCTTCATCCCATCCATACACAACAAAACTGATAAATACCTTTTAAAAAATCACAAAACCTTAAGTATGTACACTGAAAGGGATTTTTTAAAGGCAAAACAAGAGAGTGGCACACATATTTCACTTTACTATTATTGCCTTATCTCACCTCCATTAAGAGCCAGCAGAGATGCCACAAGCAAGGCAAACTGTGTTCCTTCCATTATCTGCTGTTTGGAAACTCTTTTTCTCATTGATTCTTCCAGTGCTGGCTCAAGGGGACAGGAGAAGAGCAGAATAGTAAGGACCTGGGAAATAATCAACAGATGGCCCTGGAAAGCAGTGGAGAAGGAAGAAAAATTCCTCTGACACACGGTAGGGTAGTTTGAGCAAGGTTAGGGAGTGAGGAAACATGACAAGCCAAGAAAGAAGCAGCTGCAGCAAGGGGGTAAGCATGCACTCATCAGCCTTCTGTTTCCTACCAAACAGAAAGGCTGGGCAGCTTTTTCCCCCTCCTTCACCTGCCACTGCCCCTTTCATTTATTTCATGTTTCTCCAACCCTTATTTAATCTCCTGCTTCAGTCTTTTTAAACTGCCTCACAAGGCATCTGGGCTGCTGATGTTAAAATTGTAATATTTTTCAGTTCCTTCTGATAGTTAAGGCCTAACAAAAAATAATTAAGGCCTAACAAAAAATACAACAGAACAAACCAAACAAGATTGTTTCACATAGAAAAATGTTAAGTTTCAGAAGTGGAAATATTTTGTGGCCATGCTGTGATTTTTAAAAACTTTCCTGTTGAAGACTTTCCCAATCCAAGGCAAAGTTTTGAGCAGAAGCTTGAAGAATAGCTTCAAGGACAGAGTGTGATTATAAAGCCCTGTCTGTGATTAGCACACTGTGCATATCTATATACTGCAAACATTACCTTGGCCCCTTAGTGCTCTCTCTTGCATTTTTTTTCCAAGAAAGTTTCATTATGATTCTGGTTAACATTTGTAAAGAAAGGGAATTGCAGATCTCTTAATAGTCCTTGATCTGTTTCATCATGTGCAAGGACACTTGCACATTCTCCTCTGCACGTGTGAGTTGCCCATCAGATAGGCATGCCATAGTTCGCTGTTAGGAAGAAAGAAAGAAAGAAAGAAAGAAAGAGGCCACTCACGGGGAGTACTGGTCTGAGCAGAAGGTGCAGGCAGTAGAAGGGAACTACCTTAGAGTAAAGATAACTGGGAGAAAAACGTGGCTTATTCCTCAGTCTCCAGTCCATTCCCACGTGTTGCCTGCCCTACAAGAACACTAAAGTTGTTGTGCTGATTCCACACCAGACTGTCGACTGCCTCCTTACACTTTGCCTGGCTGCCTACAGTCCTGTGTACTTGCCTAGTGTTAGCTGAAGCTTCACAGATCTGTGATGACCTTGCCCCTAAACTTTTCCCAAAGCTGTGAAGGCAAAGAAAGTTGCAATAGAAAGGAGTCGCCACCAGTGCTTGATGTAAACTCATTTTGATGGAAGCTGTGGAGGTCTTGGAAGGATGGCTGCATTGAGACACTTTAAGCAACACATACAGGGGTCAATGTTTTTTGTAATTAGGCAGCATCAGCCCCTTTATCATTTTGAGCACATGTGCTGTACAGCCTGCTTGGGAGACACTCCACACTGCATCTTTCCATACCCACAGAATTAAGGCTTTGACCATTGCAGTAGAAAACATCTTCTGTTACTGTACATAGAAACAAAAGCCTGACATCAGCTGTATTTGGTGTAGATCCTCGGACAGATCTGCTGAGGTAACATGAAAACTGTATTGTGAGATGACACAATCTTTAAATATTGAATAATATGTGCACACAATGATGTGTGCTGCCATGCCATCACTTACAGACTCCCAGCGTTCTAACCTTCATTCCTCAGCCACAGGTTAACTCTTGCCAACCAAACCCCCTTTTTTCCAAAAGTTATTTCCAAAAAGAACCACTTCTTTTTGCGCAACAGCTGAACAGAATCTAGCTGAACTTTCTTCCAGAGGGTTGTGAAAACCAAAACTGATAAAAGCATTTCACTTGAGAGATAAAGCTAAATGCCAGCAATGTGTGAGTGGACTCCATTTCTGATGGTGTATGTTAATGCGTTGTCCATGTAAATGCAATAAATTTATAACCAGAAATTTATTTACAATTATCTAAAATGTAGGCCTGCAAATCCTCTTGGAGATTGTATTGAGTTTGCATGGCCAGGGGTTTTGGTAGCAGGAGGGGTTACAGGGGTGGTTTCTGTAACAAGCTGCCTGAGGCTTCCACTATGTCCTGGAGAGCCAATCCCACCTGGCTTCCCGACGAACCAATGTCCCTGGCCAAGGGCTGGGCCCATCAGAAACGGCCCTAACACCTCTGTGATAACAGATTTAAGAAGGAAAAGAAAATGTGATTGAGCAGACATAATTGTGGCCAGAGAAGAGCAGAGAGAGAATATGTGAGAGGAACATCTCTGCAAACACAAGGTCAGTGCAGCAGAAGGGACAGGAGCTGAGATTCCCCTGCAGCCCATGGTGCAGACCATGCTGAAGCAGCTGCAGCCCATGGAGGATCACAGGGATGCAGAGATCCACCTAAAGCCTGTGGAGGAGACCCACAGCTGAGCAGGGGGTGCCTGAGAGGAGGCTGGGACCCCGTGGGAGGCCTGTGCTGGAGCAGGCTCCTGGCAGGGACCTGGGGAGAGAGGAGCCCACACCAGAGCAGATTTCCTGGGAGGAATTGTGATCCATGGGGGACCCAGGCTGGAGCAGCCTGTTCTTGAAGGACTGCACCCTGTAGAAGAGTGACCCACATTGCAGCAGTTTGTGGAGGACTTACCCATGGGATGGACTCACATTGGAGAAGTTCATGGAGAACTGTCTCCCATGAGACACCCCACACTGGAGCAGGGGAAGGAGTCCCCTTCCTGAGCAGTGGGAGAAACAACATGTGATGAACTGACCATAACCCCCATGCCCTGTCTCCATGCGCTGCTGGGGGGAAGGAGGTAGAGCTGGCAAAGAGGGAGGGATGAGATGAAGGCGGTTTTAAGGTCTGTTTTTACTTCAGAGTATTATCCTACTCTGTTTTCGTTAGGAAAAATACAATTAATATCCCCTAGCTGAGTCTGTTTTGCCCATGACAGTATTTGATGAGTGATGTCTCTCTGTCCTTATCTGAATTCATGAACCTTTCCCTATATTTTACTTCCCCTGTCCAGCTGTGGAGGGGAATGATAGAGAGGGTTTGGTAGATCCTGTGTTAAGGAATGCTGCACTCAACTACAAATCTTAACTGAAAGGTGGGGTTTGGGTGCTCAGTTGCAAGCTCTCATACCTCTTCTGGGAGGTTTAAATGCCTCTTTAAAAGCCTGTTGTGGACCAGTTTCAGCAACATTGCTCTCCAGCTGTCATTCAAGTCAGAAGGTTCAGTAGGACAGTAACATTTTGGAAAACAAAATGTTTTTCTTACAGAAAACAATGTTCTGTAAGAACACCTGCAAGAAACAGCACAACTCTGCTTTCTCACATGAACTGATGTCCACAATATGCCCCCATGATCTTTAAAAATGGCAATAGCCTTACTTTTCCCTTATTTTTATGACTAGGTACCTTACAACATCCAGAAATTATTAAAAAATTAATAAAAACTACGGGAACATTTACAAAATACATCAAATGGCTAAAAGCAGCAGAAGATCAGTTTGAAAGTGCAGTGAAGGTACAAAAGGAGCCCTTCTGAGCCCCAGCTGCAGCCACACAGTGACCCTCCTTTTTCCAAAAAGTCATAGGTGTATAGCACACCAACAGGTGGGTAAAGGTGAGTGAGGAAGAAGGGGGGGGAGATAGAAATGGTGTGAATGACAAGTAGTACATTTACTCAAATACATTTTCATTCACATTGTACGCATTCAGCTGATGAACTTACATAAGCTGTATTTTGAGAGGTTTAATTAGGAAAGCATTTACTATATGCATTTACTAAATTACTACATGAAGGACTGTGAATGTGAAGAAGAAAATATGAAACCAAAGAGCTGATCTGAGGCAGGTGTGAGAAATTTTTCTGTATGTGCAAAGATAGTAATGCAGTAAGTAAAAAGGCACTGCAGTTAAATATACTGTTGTCTTTCAAATGGCTCAAACTGGCATTGCCCTTTAGCTTAAGATAAAGTTTCTGTGACCCATTAAGCAAATGCGTTAAAAACGAAGATTCTCTGCAGAGGCAGATTTGGGTTGCAAAGCGGACCTTGCATAAAACCTCATCTACAGTGAAGTATGCTTTATTAAACCCTTTGATCACAGGAGGTTCTTTAGGTACACACCTACAGCCAGTAGCTGTTGTTTTCCTATCATGCAGAAAGTCCTCCCCAGACACCACACACTCACAAATCACACAGACCCTCCACTCTCTCCCAGCACTTCAGGCTCTGCATACAAAATAGAACCAGTCTCATAAAGCTCAGGATTTTGCTGCACTAAATAGGTGCTCCTCATCTGTTCAGAAGACCTACCAGATTGTCATAAACAATGTGACTGTGCCAGCCATCTGAAGACTACTCTCAGAAGGTATTTTTAGATGCAATATTATACTTTTGATCAGTCACACCCTCAGTTTCCTCCCCCCCCAAAGAGCTTTTCCTTTGGGGCCATATGTTAGGATATGTCTCAAGTTGCATCTTTCCACCACAATGTCAAGTGATGACAGGTGAATTGCCACCCTAAGTGCTGTGTTGTATCAAAAGAGCAATTACAAAGCTGCACTCCAAATGGCAGAGGAAGGACCCTGGTGCTAACTAAAGCCAGTATTTAGGAAAGTAAGCACTATCTACCCTTTCTCTCTGTCATCTGCCAAAATATTCATTTTTTGCTCCATTAATTTTTCTTGTTAGGCCCTCACTGTTGAGCTATTACTGTCATGTGATGGTTGATTGGTTGGCTGGTTTTTGAGTCACACATCACACAAGTTACTGTGTTTAGGACAATTTTTCCTTATTGTCTTTGAAGACAAAGCTTTTTTGAATGCAAGTTTTAACAGCTTCTTACCCTTTCTTAATCTTATGAGGTGAAATCTTAATTACTATAGCATACCTTTCAATTTCCCAATGTACACACACTAATTATTTACAGCTCAAAATCGCTATCTCCGTAGCATTTATATTCTTCTGAATTAAAAAAAACATTATCAAGGAACAGGCTCTCAAACAAAATAAATAAACCTAGCTTCACTCTCTTCTGTGTATTGACATCAATTCCACCAGCAGGAATCCAGCATTCAAATGGTAAAAAATGTCACTCTTCCCTTTCCCCATCATATTCTGAAATAGAACAAACAAACCATTCTGCAACTGTAAGAGTGTCATCACAAAGACTCTTACAAGACTCTTGCTTAAAAAACTTTTCCGCTCATTCTGCAAAAAACTTCCCAGTCTAGTCATTATTTATTATTATTATTATTTTTTGAGTAAGACAAGTTATGCAAAAATTCATTAAAAAATCACCCAAACAAAAAAGCAACAGCAGCATCACTGTGGCAATAGAAATAAGCGGATTTGGACTGCCATTACAGCCTGGGGGAAAGTTTTGTATTGCATTCATTCTTTAAAAAAAAACCCAACAAAACAAAACAAAAACAAACACAACAAACAAAAATCCAAAAACACCAAAACCCATGACCAAAACAAAACAAAAAACAACAGAAAAAAAAAACAACAATAAACAAAGAGGGGGGCAAACAAGAAGAAAGGAAGACTGAACAAGTGAGAGTTTTGTTGATGGTGGTAGTTTAATGACCTCCATTTTCGGCGCTCTTTGACTGCTTTCCAGCCGCTCCCCTCCTGGGCCCATTTCTGTGGCACACTGCGCTTGGCTGGGTGCCAGGGTGACAATCAATGTCTAAGCAGCCTCTTCAGCCAGAGATTATTCCCTGAGTCCCTTTGTTTTATTAGTGAGGAGGTGGGGGGCCACAGGGGTGATTTCTAAACTGAAACAGGATGTCCCGCTGCTGTCCCAGGCTGTGAAAGTCTCCGTTTCACCGGCTGTACCGGTGATGCAAGATGGCTTAAGTTAATCCAGGGAGACTAGGCTGCAGATTTCTTCTTTAGCTTTTTTCCTTGAGGACACAAAAACCTCAGAGGGATGCCGCCTTAACAGACAGCTCTAGGGAGGCGGTTGCTCAGGATAATAAACCAACTAGAAATTATCATGTTAAAACATGTATCTGAGCATGCCTATTATCCACAGACAGAGCTTTCCAAACGAAATGTGATTCAGTCTCCCAGACAATTAAACAAAATGCTTCAAGGAAATAAGTAATTTTGCAGGTATGCAAAATCACACACAAACAGGTATTAGTGAAATCATTCTCTAATTCAGGCTTTTAGTTTTCTAATGCCTCGTGTAGCAAACAACATTAAGGTCATCACCTTAAATATCAGAAAATAGTAAGTCCATCAGATTTTAGTTCAGCATCTATTGTTTTTGAACAATAAAATCTCAAAAATTTTATGGTTGGTATGCACAAACAACACTTTCTGAGTATATTTGTATTGTCCATGTTTTTTATTAAAGAAAATAAGAACAGAGCAGTGCATAAGAAAATATTCTAAATACAACATTGTTAAGCTCTTACATAGAAAGCCTTCTCTAAAAAATAAGTAAAGTTTTTTTTCTGTGTATGCAACTGGTATACCAAAATCTGATTCACACTGCAACTATTTTTGGCTAGTTTAGACAAAATATGGTATCTCTCCTTATTATGAAAAGAGTTTCTTTACTGTTTTCATCAGAAATTATTTGTAAACCTAGTGTCATATTTCACAGGTCACTTCTGCTTACTACAATATTATTACTAAAAGCTGACAAAATTTAGAATACTCAGCTTTCACAGTTTCCCAGCTATTCCCCAATTCCTTGCCAGAAGAGAGAGCACCACACCAGACAGAACATCAACCACTTGCACAAAATTAGACCATAGCAAAACGGATGTTGAACAACAGGCTTCCTCAGACCCAAACCAGCAGCTGGTGCCCACCCTGAGCTATTATGGATATCTACCATGGCAGTGATACTTGATTTCCTACATAGCCCAATGGATTTCAAACTAGTTGCAACAGGGAAAAGAAAAATGAATGCACAATTTAAGTCCATATTTTGTGGATATGAAATGCAGTTTCATGGATGAATGTAGAATTATCAGAGAGAGCAAAACTACAGCAGCAAAAAAGACAGGCAAAGAATGATTCCTCTACCCTTGCATTCCTCTACCCTTGCATCTTTAAAAGCTTAAAAAGCAAAAATTAGAATAAAAGAGAAGGTTCATCAGCCCAGAGAGGCTTAATGGGCAGACAGGCTTTGGCTAGTTCTGAAACATGTGCAAAGTACAATATGAAGATCTTAATTTCTGGCTGGAAACCTTGGTTGCTGCTTTCAGGCAATGTAAGTTTAGGTGTTTCCCTTGTGCTGACACTTGGGGAGCAGCTGTATTTCACAGCTGTATTTCACATCCACAGCTAGGTGCCTGCACAGGAACAGTGGATTCACAGAAAAAGAGACTTCTGTCAGTCATGAGTTTCTCCCATCCACAGAATGGACTCAGTGCAGTTTGAAGACACTTGTCTGTCCTCGTGATGCTAACTGTCCTGGATTTTCCTGCTTCAGCACAAACACAACTTGAAACACTTCAACAGGAACAATGTTTTACCAAATATACAGCTACTGTAGTTGTCATGGAGACCTTGTAAAACTGGAATGGAGAGAGAAAAGCAGCATTATCAGTACAAATGATGTGAGATGTGACCCAAGAGACAGTGCCTGTACTACAGCATAAAATTGCCCTTAGTCCAGTCATGCTGCTCTCTCTAATCCAGGCCACCTTAACATGATCACACCCTGTAATAAGTACTTCACACTGAACACCTTGGTGAAGAAGAGAAAAACAAAACAGCATCAACATGAAAATCTACATGTTTGAATCACTCTGACATTTCCTTATTGCTGGACAAGGAGAATCTATTCCTTCCAGGCAGATACTTCAGGAACTACCTGCAGGTGTATTTCATACCGGGAGGAGCCCAGAATGAGACAGCTTCCATCTTTCTTCTCGTTTCTTTGCTGTCTTCTTTCCATACACCATCAGTTATGCTTTTCTGACCTTCATATTTATTTTTTTTTCTAAAGGAGCACCAGAGCCATTAGACGCAATGGCTATAGTCAAGTAAATGACTTGGAAACCTACATATATTACCTTTTCTGCTTGGGAAGTAATAAGGATTTAAGGCAGCACAGAAGACAGCCACTCTCATTTCACAGTCAGGGTGAAATATCATATGTACACAGGTGTACAGTATGCATGCTGAGGATGAAAAGATTCCTGAAGTAGGAAGAATGAAATATGTCAAAATTTCCCAACAGACAGACTCACAGCTGAATGTTGCAAACATATTTTACCTTTATTGCTATGCAATACATACATCATTGATTTCCAGAGATCAAACAATATTAACCAATACACATTTTTGATGTTATGACCATATAAATATGGTGACAACCACCCCACTGAGCTGTGGCTAGATTCAGAGCTGAAAAGGACACTTGTAAGTGGCCATGGCTCCCCATTCAGCATTGATCCCTGTATCCTTCTGGGACTGCATAATTTCAACCACTAGTAGTCCTATCAGCATTGCAAAAGGTCTTTACCATCCCTTCCCTTCTTTAGAGGGTACTTTTTCAGTTCAAGAGTAACACATATGTTCATACGAGCACAGATGCTTATATGAGCATGAATTTTAATGGTTGTGTGAATGTAACTGCATGCACAAAGCACCTGAGCAAGAGCACACTGACAATTCACATTGAATGAATGCCGTACAGATTATTCCTTTCCTTCTGATCAACTTGTTTGAAGAATTATTTAAATTCCTAGATTCCTAGATTATTTTGTGATTATATATACCAGAACAAATTGTGATCTATACGTGCACATAGGATTGTTCTGGCTATTAAAAATGGAGCAAAAGTTACCGTGCACTTCAACTTACTAAAGAAAACTTTGTGGGACTAATTGGGCTCAAAAGCAGATGGCTTAGTTATGTGTTATGATTTTTTTATTTATAATATTTTTTGTATACCTTCTGATATGTAGGAATTCTTTACCATAAATTGTATGTATATATTTGTGTATGCCTGAAGATAATTTCAAGAACGCTTTTGCTGTCTAGGGCAAGATTCAGAGACCTACAGAGGGGAGGTTATTACTGATCTCTGATTTAGTCTCTGATGCAACCCAGCCATGCCAGCAAGTCATTTGTAAGGATCTCCCCAACTCTTTGGACTACTTTCTTTCTTGAATTCGAGAAAGATTCTGGCAAGCTCCTTTTTCAGCTAGCCCACGCTTTTTTATTTTTTTATCAGCCTGCGCTCCTGAGAGCAGAACCAAACTGAGACAGCAGAACCAAACCACAGTAACTGCTCAGAGCTTCAAGCTTGGTTTTAGAATTACAGCTGATTCTGCAGATGATGCAGAACTTGTGTGCAGTGAAAGTCGTGGGGATTGTTTCCACACCTCAGGTCCTTTTGCAGTGTCCTGGCCTGATGGTCCCTGCCTCCACTTTACAGTTTCAGACAGCTGCAGCAATAACACATTACAGCCAACACTGGGTGCATGCCCCTGCTAGTGTTTCATGGCTTTGTAGTAATCTTTATAGGCAACAGACTGTTGTGTGTGTGGTGAGAGGAAGGGAAAAAGTGAAAACAAACAAAAAAAAAAATCTTTCTTTCAGGATCAGAAGGATCAGATAGGGCAACATTTGGCTTGCAAAGACATCAGTGCAGAGAGCTGTGCTTAAAAAAGTACTCTCACATCACAGGGCGGAAGGGCTGCTGCTCAGTGTAGTTTTCCAAAGGCTGCAAAAATCACTTTTAAACTCTCTCTTACCTGTTCCCCCACCAGAAGGCAGGGAGTCAAGAGCATCTGAACCATTCTTGCCCCAGGCTCCCTAGAATAAAAGCTAACTGCACTCAGAGGGTCACAAGGCCTGCTCATGGCAGGGGGTGGCTGTCATGTTGGCTTTCTTTTCTCTTTCTGATTCATACTCAGAGCTTCTAACATTTCCAGTGATGGAGCAGAACTGCAGGCTGCCTGTTCTGTAGGCAACCACAGCATGTCTTCCACTAAGCAGTCACTGTGCTGTGCTATAAAACAAGGTTAGAAACACAAATGCTGCTTTGAATATTTAATATCACTGAAGATCCAATGCAGAGTATTGGCCTGCTAAAGGTGTAAGGAAGTCACAATCAAATTATCTTTTAATGTCTAGACAAAATGCAGTGAAAAATCTGCAAGCACTCAAGTATTCAGCAGTTTACATTGATTTTAAGAACATCTATCTTCTTCTAGAAACATTATTTTCTATTGTTAATATTTCTGCTCTCTTTCTTAGTTCATAAAATCATAGAACTATAAAATATGCTGAGTTGGAATGGACTTGTTAGTACAATAAAAGTCCAGCTCCTGGTCCTTCACAGGACCACCCAAGAGTCACACCATGCACGTTGTCCAAACACTTATTGAACTCTGTCAGGTTGGTGCTGTGACCACTGCCCTGGGAAACCTGCTCCAGTGCTCACCCACCCACTGGGGGAAGAGCCTTTGCCTGATACACAGCCTAACCACCCCCAACCCAGCTTCATGCCATTCCCTCAGGTCTTGTCACTGTCACCCCAGAGAAGAGATCAGTGCCTGTTCCTCCTCTTCCTCTCACAGGAGAGGAAATTGTAACTGCAGTGATGCCTCCCCTCAGTCTCCTCTTCCCCTGGCTGAGCAGACCAAGTGACCTCAGCCACTCCTCATACACCTTCCCTCAAAGCTCTTCACCATTCTCATGGCTGTCCTTTGAACACAGTCTGATACTTTACTACTTTTTTTATATTACAGCATCCAAACCAGCCCCCAGCACGGGAGGTGAGGCTGCCCCAGCTCAGAGCAGAGCAGGACAATCCCCTCCCTTGCCCAGCTGTGATGCTGTGCCTGATGCACCCCAGGACAGGGTTGGCCCTCCTGGCTGCCAGGGCACTGCTGACCCATGTTCAACTTGCCAGGACCCCCAGGTCCCTTTCCCCAGGGCTGCTTTGCCAGATCTTATTCCCCAGACTGTCCAGACATCTGAGCTTTCCCTGTCTCAGCTGGTAATATCCCAGTCATCTACAATTGAAATGTTGAGACTATAAATTTCTTTTCTGGGTTTTTTTGGTTTTGTTTTTTGGTTTTTGGGGGTTTTGTTTTTTTTTTTTTTTTTTGTATTTTTTAGGGGTTTTTGTTCGGTTGGTTGGGGGATTTTTTTATTTGTTTATTTTACCTAAGACATGCCTCCTATTTCCCAGCAACATTATCTCAGACATGCTGTTTGAGAAATCTTAGAAAGTGGCTTTTTAAAGCATTATTCTTACATTCTTCACAATGTGTTTCCATTATATTCATTAATATAGAGTTTGCATTTACCTAATTCCTGCTGCAGCTGCAGCAGGTCTGCTGAGAGGTATAACACTAGCGGCTGCAGATGAAAAGAAAGGAACCCATATATTGTCAAAGACTCAAAATCATAGTCTTTCAAGCATTCAGTGGCTGAATACAAAATTGGTACTTCAGGACAATACTTTGTGGTACATGAAAACATGGAGACAGAAAAGGAATGCTCTGTTGGTTTTGGATCTTGGTTTTGGTATGGTTTTGGTTTGGTTTTTCTTTTATATGGTGAGTCTCCTTCATTTCTTTGGTTTTGAGAAGTAGTAAAGATGGCACTGAAAAAATCTTGGTCATGAAACCTGTGTTCTGGTTCCTTTTCTGCCACTGACCTTTCACGTGTCCTGAAGCAAATAATTCTAATAATTCTTCTTTTTTCTGTACTCTAGATAACTGGTTGCCAGTCTACTTTCACAGATAATAACTGACTTCAGGGAGTTCTCCAAAGATTTGAAGATGTTTCTTTGTAATGCAGTAAAGACCAGCATTAGGAAGACAAAGCCACACTTAGCCTTTTATGAGGTGGCTGTCTAAGCGGTGAGTCTCAGTGGATGAGGGACATCAGTACATCTTGTTTACTGTTGACTTTGGCAGCACTTTTGAAACAGTCTCTTATAACTACTGAAGCTGAAGTCAGATAAATGGACAGTGAGCAGATATGAAAACTGGCTTAACTGCCAGGCTTAAAGAGTTGTGTTCAGTAGCATAAAGTCCAGCTGCAGGGCAGCAATGTGCCCCATGGGTGTATCCCAGGGCCAGTAAGATTTCTTTCCCCCATGGATATCCAGAAAGAGTAGACAGAGTTTCCAGATGACACAAAACTGGGAGGGGTGGTTGCTAGACCAGCTGGGTTGTTCAGCCATCCAGAAGTACTTGGACTGGAGAAATGGGATGACTGAAATCTCATGAAGACTGACAAAAGGAAATGTCAAGCCCTGAATCTGGAGAGAAGTCAGCCCATCCACCAGCATATGCCTAGACGTTGACTGACTGGAAAGTAGCTTTTCAGAGAAAGTCCTGAAGAGTCCTTGTGGGCAGCATTTGGCTGACTCAGCAATGTGCTCTTGCAGCAAAGAAGGCCAACAGCCTCTTGTGCTCCACTTGGAAAGTGCCAGGAGGTGCAGGGAAGTGATCCTTATCCTCTGCTCAGCGCTGCTGAGACACATCTTTGTGCTGGACAAGTTCTGCTCTCTGCACAAAAAGGGTTGCATGGACATAATGGAGAAAACACAGTAAGGGCCAGGAAACGGGTTAAGGAACCAGAGCATCTCTTATCAAGGAGAGGCTGAGAGAGACCTGTGGCTATAAGGTCTGGGGAAGAGCAAGCTGAGAGGCAAGTGTATAATTATCTGATAGAAAGGTGAAAAGAAGACTGAGACAGACTTCTCAGTGATGCCCAGTTAGAGACCACCAGACAATGGACACAAACTGAATTTTGGGAAATACTACCGAAACACCAGAAAACCCTTGGTTGTGATGAGGTTGGTCATGCACTGGACTAGGATGCCCAGTGAGATTGTGAAGTCTCCACCCTTGGAAATTCTAAAACCCTGACTGGACCATGACCCAAGCTATCTGCAGTGGTTAAGCTTGTTCTGACCAACGTGTGATGGTCTAGATGATCTTCAGAGATCCCTTCCATCCTAAACTGTTCTGTATGTGTTGGGATTAGCTTTGCAATCTAGTGACAGAGATGTCCTCCGGTCGTTAGTTAGCAGTCATTTTTTGCAAAATCTGTAACAGAAAACTTACAGAAGGAAAAATCTTTGTTATTGTTTTTGTTGGAGTAGCTATTCTGGAGTGTGGTTTGGTGGTTGACAATTTTCCCCAGGTGATTTCAAAGGGACAAAAAGCTTTTTCATCAGCAATGAAACAAAAAGAAAATGCTAAACTTCAGTTCAATCCTTTCTATCACAGATCTGCTCATATCATGCCAGGTCTCTGTCCAGGTCTCTGTCCACCAGTTGCTGCTTCCGGAGCCTGACTTATTTGCCTGATCATGGCTCTACCACCTTCAGCCTCCAAGGACTTGAGATGATTTTGCCCCTTGTTCAGGAAAGTGCCCATGTGTTTTCCCTGTTACCTAGACCCTACACTGATGTAGCCCCGTGTTTGAGACAATGAGAAAAGATGACACTGAAGGGATTGTTAATAAGAATTCAGGTACACCAGCAGCCTTCAAATAGGTCTGTAATCTCTTCCAGAGTAACTAGTTTATAGGCTCCTCAAGACAAATCTGTTTCAGCATCCCCATTCCAGAAAGGATGTGGGTAAAGTATCCCATATGGATTACAAAGAGTCATCTTCCTTTTCCTATTGGAAAAATACCTAGAAATCCACATAATAAAGCAAAGGGACTTCCAGCTATGGCTTATTTCTTGAACTACAAAATGTCAAAAGGATCTCATGGAAGTGTTGTAAAAATTGTCATGAGTTCAGATAGTCCTTCCTTCCTTCCTTCCTTCCTTCCTTCCTTCCTTCCTTCCTTCCTTCCTTCCTTCCTTCCTTCCTTCCTTCCTTCCTTCCTTCCTTCCTTCCTTCCGACACTTCCTTCCGACACTTCCTTCCTTCCTTCCTTCCTTCCTTCCTTCCTTCCTTCCTTCCTTCCTTCCTTCCTTCCTTCCTTCCTTCCTTCCGACACTTCCTTCCGACACTTCCTTCCGACACTTCCTTCCGACACTTCCTTCCTTCCGACACTTCCTTCCTTCCGACACTTAGTTCCTTCCGACACTTCCTTCCTTCCTTCCTTCCGACACTTCCTTCCGACACTTCCTTCCGACACTTCCTTCCTTCCTTCCTTCCTTCCTTCCTTCCTTCCTTCCTTCCTTCCTTCCTTCCGACACTTCCTTCCTTCCTTCCTTCCTTCCTTCCGACACTTCCTTCCGACACTTCCTTCCTTCCTTCCTTCCTTCCGACACTTCCTTCCTTCCTTCCGACACTTCCTTCCGACACTTCCTTCCTTCCTTCCTTGCTTCCTTCCTTCCTTCCTTCCTTCCTTCCTTCCTTCCTTCCTTCTTCCTTCCTTCCTTCCTTCCTTCCTTCCTTCCTTCCTTCCTCCCTTCCTCCCTTCCTCCCTTCCTCCCTTCCTCCCTTCCTCCCTTCCTCCCTTCCTCCCTTCCTCCCTTCCTCCCTTCCTCCCTTCCTACCTTCCTCCCTTCCTCCCTTCCTCCCTTCCTCCCTTCCTCCCTTCCTTCCTCCTTCCGACACTTCCTTCCTTCCGACACTTCCTTCCTTCCGACACTTCCTTCCTTCCGACACTTCCTTCCGACACTTCCTTCCGACACTTCCTTCCTTCCTTCCGACACTTCCTTCCGACACTTCCTTCCGACACTTCCTTCCTTCCTTCCGACACTTCCTTCCGACACTTCCTTCCTTCCTTCCTTCCTTCCGACACTTCCTTCCTTCCTTCCTTCCTTCCTTCCTTCCTTCCTTCCTTCCTTCCTTCCTTCCTTCCTTCCTTCCTTCCTTCCTTCCTTCCTTCCTTCCTTCCTTCCTTCCTTCCTTCCTTCCTTCCTTCCTTCCTTCCTTCCTTCCTTCCGACACTTCCTTCCGACACTTCCTTCCGACACTTCCTTCCTTCCTTCCGACACTTCCTTCCTTTCGACACTTCCTTCCTTCCTTCCGACACTTCCTTCCGACACTTCCTTCCTTCCTTCCTTCCTTCCTTCCTTCCTTCCTTCCTTCCTTCCTTCCTTCCTTCCTTCCTTCCTTCCTTCTTCCTTCCTTCCTTCCTTCCTTCCTTCCTTCCTTCCTTCCTTCCTTCCTTCCTTCCTTCCTTCTTCCTTCCTTCCTTCCTTCCTTTCTTCCTTC
The DNA here is from genome assembly GCA_036010785.1 of Ammospiza maritima maritima. Lineage (NCBI taxonomy): Eukaryota > Metazoa > Chordata > Aves > Passeriformes > Passerellidae > Ammospiza > Ammospiza maritima. The sequence continues at coordinate 25,200 of JAYKTQ010000249.1, forward strand.
CGACACTTCCTTCCGACACTTCCTTCCGACACTTCCTTCCTTCCTTCCTTCCTTCCTTCCTTCCTTCCTTCCTTCCTTCCTTCCTTCCTTCCTTCCTTCCTTCCTTCCTTCTTCCTTCCTTCCTTCCTTCCTTCCTTCCTTCCTTCCTTCCTTCCTTCCGACACTTCCTTCCGACACTTCCTTCCGACACTTCCTTCCGACACTTCCTTCCGACACTTCCTTCCGACACTTCCTTCCGACACTTCCTTCCTTCCTTCCGACACCTCCTTCCTTCCTTCCGACACTTCCTTCCTTCCTTCCTTCCTTCCTTCCTTCCTTCCTTCCTTCCTTCCTTCCTTCCTTCCTTCCTTCCTTCCTTCCTTCCTTCCGACACTTCCTTCCTTCCTTCCTTCCTTCCTTCCTTCCTTCCTTCCTTCCTTCCTTCCTTCCTTCCTTCCTTCCTTCCTTCCTTCCTTCCTTCCTTCCTTCCTTCCTTCCTTCCTTCCTTCCTTCCTTCCTTCCTTCCGACACTTCCTTCCGACACTTCCTTCCGACACTTCCTTCCGACACTTCCTTCCTTCCTTCCGACACTTCCTTCCGACACTTCCTTCCGACACTTCCTTCCTTCTGACACTTCCTTCCTTCCTTCCTTCCTTCCTTCCTTCCTTCCTTCCTTCCTTCCTTCCTTCCTTCCTTCCTTCCTTCCTTCCTTCCTTCCTTCCTTCCTTCCTTCCTTCCTTCCGACACTTCCTTCCTTCCTTCCTTCCTTCCTTCCTTCCTTCCTTCCTTCCTTCCTTCCTTCCTTCCTTCCTTCCTTCCTTCCTTCCTTCCTTCCTTCCTTCCTTCCTTCCTTCCTTCCTTCCTTCCTTCCTTCCTTCCTTCCTTCCTTCCTTCCTACACTTCCTTCCTTCCTTCCTTCCGACACTTCCTTCCGACACTTCCTTCCTTCCTTCCTTCCTTCCTTCCTTCCTTCCTTCCTTCCTTCCTTCCTTCCTTCCTTCCTTCCTTCCTTCCTTCCTTCCTTCCTTCCTTCCTTCCTTCCTTCCTTCCTTCCTTCCTTCCGACGCTTCCTTCCGACGCTTCCTTCCGACACTTCCTTCCGACGCTTCCTTCCGACACTTCCTTCCGACACTTCCTTCCTTCCTTCCGACACTTCCTTCCTTCCTTCCTTCCTTCCGACACTTCCTTCCTTCCTTCCGACACTTCCTTCCTTCCTTCCTTCCTTCCTTCCTTCCTTCCTTCCTTCCTTCCTTCCTTCCTTCCTTCCTTCCTTCCTTCCTTCCTTCCTTCCTTCCTTCCTTCCTTCCTTCCTTCCTTCCTTCCTTCCTTCCTTCCTTCCTTCCTTCCTTCCGACACTTCCTTCCGACACTTCCTTCCGACACTTCCTTCCTTCCTTCCTTCCTTCCGACACTTCCTTCCTTCCTTCCTTCCTTCCGACACTTCCTTCCTTCCTTCCGACACTTCCTTCCGACACTTCCTTCCTTCCTTCCTTCCTTCCTTCCTTCCTTCCTTCCTTCCTTCCTTCCTTCCTTCCTTCCTTCCTTCCTTCCTTCCTTCCTTCCTTCCTTCCTTCCTTCCTTCCTTCCTTCCTTCCTTCCTTCCTTCCTTCCTTCCTTCCTTCCTTCCGACACTTCCTTCCGACACTTCCTTCCGACACTTCCTTCCTTCCTTCCTTCCTTCCTTCCTTCCTTCCTTCCTTCCTTCCTTCCTTCCTTCCTTCCTTCCTTCCTTCCTTCCTTCCTTCCTTCCTTCCTTCCTTCCTTCCTTCCTTCCTTCCTTCCTTCCTTCCTTCCTTCCTTCCTTCCTTCCTTCCTTCCTTCCTTCCGACACTTCCTTCCGACACTTCCTTCCGACACTTCCTTCCGACACTTCCTTCCGACACTTCCTTCCTTCCTTCCTTCCTTCCTTCCTTCCTTCCTTCCTTCCTTCCTTCCTTCCTTCCTTCCTTCCTTCCTTCCTTCCTTCCTTCCTTCCTTCCTTCCTTCCTTCCTTCCTTCCTTCCTTCCTTCCTTCCTTCCTTCCTTCCTTCCGACACTTCCTTCCGACACTTCCTTCCTTCCTACCTTCCTTCCTTCCTTCCTTCCTTCCTTCCGACACTTCCTTCCGACACTTCCTTCCGACACTTCCTTCCGACACTTCCTTCCTTCCTTCCTTCCTTCCTTCCTTCCTTCCTTCCTTCCTTCCTTCCTTCCTTCCTTCCTTCCTTCCTTCCTTCCTTCCTTCCTTCCTTCCTTCCGACACTTCCTTCCGACACTTCCTTCCGACACTTCCTTCCGACACTTCCTTCCGACACTTCCTTCCGACACTTCCTTCCTTCCTTCCTTCCGACACTTCCTTCCGACACTTCCTTCCGACACTTCCTTCCGACACTTCCTTCCGACACTTCCTTCCTTCCTTCCTTCCGACACTTCCTTCCTTCCTTCCTTCCTTCCTTCCTTCCTTCCTTCCTTCCTTCCTTCCTTCCTTCCTTCCTTCCTTCCTTCCTTCCTTCCTTCCTTCCTTCCTTCCTTCCTTCCTTCCTTCCTTCCTTCCTTCCTTCCTTCCTTCCTTCCTTCCTTCCTTCCTTCCTTCCTTCCTTCCTTCCTTCCTTCCTTCCTTCCTTCCGACACTTCCTTCCGACACTTCCTTCCGACACTTCCTTCTGACACTTCCTTCCGACACTTCCTTCCGACACTTCCTTCCGACACTTCCTTCCTTCCGACACTTCCTTCCTTCCTTCCTTCCTTCCTTCCTTCCTTCCTTCCTTCCTTCCTTCCTTCCTTCCTTCCTTCCTTCCTTCCTTCCTTCCTTCCTTCCTTCCTTCCTTCCTTCCTTCCTTCCTTCCTTCCGACACTTCCTTCCGACACTTCCTTCCAACACTTCCTTCCTTCCTTCCTTCCGACACTTCCTTCCGACACTTCCTTCCGACACTTCCTTCCGACACTTCCTTCCGACACTTCCTTCCTTCCTTCCTTCCTTCCGACACTTCCTTCCTTCCTTCCTTCCTTCCTTCCTTCCTTCCTTCCTTCCTTCCTTCCTTCCTTCCTTCCTTCCTTCCTTCCTTCCTTCCTTCCTTCCTTCCTTCCTTCCTTCCTTCCTTCCTTCCTTCCTTCCGACACTTCCTTCCGACACTTCCTTCCGACACTTCCTTCCGACACTTCCTTCCGACACTTCCTTCCGACACTTCCTTCCTTCCTTCCTTCCTTCCTTCCTTCCTTCCTTCCTTCCTTCCTTCCTTCCTTCCTTCCTTCCTTCCTTCCTTCCTTCCTTCCTTCCTTCCTTCCTTCCGACACTTCCTTCCGACACTTCCTTCCGACACTTCCTTCCGACACTTCCTTCCGACACTTCCTTCCGACACTTCCTTCCTTCCTTCCTTCCTTCCTTCCTTCCTTCCTTCCTTCCTTCCTTCCTTCCTTCCTTCCTTCCTTCCTTCCTTCCGACACTTCCTTCCGACACTTCCTTCCGACACTTCCTTCCGACACTTCCTTCCTTCCTTCCGACACTTCCTTCCGACACTTCCTTCCGACACTTCCTTCCGACACTTCCTTCCTTCCGACACTTCCTTCCTTCCTTCCTTCCTTCCTTCCTTCCTTCCTTCCTTCCTTCCTTCCTTCCTTCCTTCCTTCCTTCCTTCCTTCCTTCCTTCCTTCCTTCCTTCCTTCCTTCCTTCCTTCCGACACTTCCTTCCGACACTTCCTTCCGACACTTCCTTCCGACACTTCCTTCCTTCCTTCCTTCCTTCCTTCCTTCCTTCCTTCCTTCCTTCCTTCCTTCCTTCCTTCCGACACTTCCTTCCGACACTTCCTTCCGACACTTCCTTCCTTCCTTCCGACACTTCCTTCCGACACTTCCTTCCGACACTTCCTTCCGACAATTCCTTCCTTCCTTCCTTCCTTCCTTCCTTCCTTCCTTCCTTCCTTCCTTCCTTCCTTCCTTCCTTCCTTCCTTCCTTCCTTCCTTCCTTCCTTCCTTCTTTCCTTCCTTCCGACACTTCCTTCCTTCCTTCCTTCCTTCCTTCCTTCCTTCCTTCCGACACTTCCTTCCTTCCTTCCTTCCTTCCTTCCTTCCTTCCTTCCTTCCTTCCTTCCTTCCTTCCTTCCTTCCTTCCTTCCTTCCTTCCTTCCTTCCGACGCTTCCTTCCGACGCTTCCTTCCGACGCTTCCTTCCGACGCTTCCTTCCGACACTTCCTTCCGACACTTCCTTCCTTCCTTCCGACACTTCCTTCCTTCCTTCCGACACTTCCTTCCTTCCTTCCGACACTTCCTTCCTTCCTTCCTTCCTTCCGACACTTCCTTCCTTCCTTCCTTCCTTCCTTCCTTCCTTCCTTCCTTCCTTCCTTCCTTCCTTCCTTCCTTCCTTCCTTCCTTCCTTCCTTCCTTCCTTCCTTCCTTCCTTCCGACACTTCCTTCCGACACTTCCTTCCGACACTTCCTTCCGACACTTCCTTCCTTCCTTCCGACACTTCCTTCCGACACTTCCTTCCGACACTTCCTTCCGACACTTCCTTCCTTCCTTCCTTCCTTCCTTCCTTCCTTCCTTCCTTCCTTCCTTCCTTCCTTCCTTCCTTCCTTCCTTCCTTCCTTCCTTCCTTCCTTCCTTCCTTCCTTCCTTCCTTCCTTCCTTCCTTCCTTCCTTCCTTCCTCCCTTCCTTCCTCCCTTCCTTCCTTCCGACACTTCCTTCCGACACTTCCTTCCGACACTTCCTTCCGACACTTCCTTCCGACACTTCCTTCCGACACTTCCTTCCTTCCTTCCTTCCTTCCTTCCTTCCTTCCTTCCTTCCTTCCTTCCTTCCTTCCTTCCTTCCTTCCTTCCTTCCTTCCTTCCTTCCTTCCTTCCTTC
>JAYKTQ010000249.1:35000-45000 GCA_036010785.1 Ammospiza maritima maritima
TTCCGACACTTCCTTCCGACACTTCCTTCCGACACTTCCTTCCGACACTTCCTTCCTTCCTTCCTTCCTTCCTTCCTTCCTTCCTTCCTTCCTTCCTTCCTTCCTTCCTTCCTTCCTTCCTTCCTTCCTTCCTTCCTTCCTTCCTTCCGACACTTCCTTCCGACACTTCCTTCCGACACTTCCTTCCGACACTTCCTTCCGACACTTCCTTCCGACACTTCCTTCCGACACTTCCTTCCTTCCTTCCGACACTTCCTTCCGACACTTCCTTCCGACACTTCCTTCCGACAATTCCTTCCTTCCGACACTTCCTTCCTTCCTTCCTTCCTTCCTTCCTTCCTTCCTTCCTTCCTTCCTTCCTTCCTTCCTTCCTTCCTTCCTTCCTTCCTTCCTTCCTTCCTTCCGACACTTCCTTCCTTCCTTCCTTCCTTCCTTCCTTCCTTCCTTCCTTCCTTCCTTCCTTCCTTCCTTCCTTCCTTCCTTCCTTCCTTCCTTCCTTCCTTCCTTCCGACACTTCCTTCCTTCCGACACTTCCTTCCTTCCGACACTTCCTTCCGACACTTCCTTCCGACACTTCCTTCCGACACTTCCTTCCTTCCTTCCTTCCTTCCTTCCTTCCTTCCTTCCTTCCTTCCTTCCTTCCTTCCTTCCTTCCTTCCTTCCTTCCTTCCTTCCGACACTTCCTTCCGACACTTCCTTCCGACACTTCCTTCCGACACTTCCTTCCGACACTTCCTTCCTTCCTTCCGACACTTCCTTCCGACACTTCCTTCCTTCCTTCCTTCCTTCCTTCCTTCCTTCCTTCCTTCCTTCCTTCCTTCCTTCCTTCCTTCCTTCCTTCCTTCCTTCCTTCCTTCCTTCCGACACTTCCTTCCGACACTTCCTTCCGACACCTCCTTCCGACACTTCCTTCCTTCCTTCCTTCCTTCCTTCCTTCCTTCCTTCCTTCCTTCCTTCCTTCCTTCCTTCCTTCCTTCCTTCCGACACTTCCTTCCGACACTTCCTTCCGACACTTCCTTCCGACACTTCCTTCCGACACTTCCTTCCTTCCTTCCGACACTTCCTTCCGACACTTCCTTCCGACACTTCCTTCCGACACTTCCTTCCGACACTTCCTTCCTTCCTTCCTTCCTTCCTTCCTTCCTTCCTTCCTTCCTTCCTTCTTTCCTTCCTTCCTTCCTTCCTTCCTTCCTTCCTTCCTTCCTTCCTTCCTTCCTTCCTTCCTTCCTTCCTTCCTTCCTTCCTTCCGACACTTCCTTCCGACACTTCCTTCCGACACTTCCTTCCGACACTTCCTTCCGACACTTCCTTCCGACACTTCCTTCCGACACTTCCTTCCGACACTTCCTTCCTTCCTTCCTTCCTTCCTTCCTTCCTTCCTTCCTTCCTTCCTTCCTTCCTTCCGACGCTTCCTTCCGACACTTCCTTCCGACACTTCCTTCCGACACTTCCTTCCGACACTTCCTTCCTTCCTTCCGACACTTCCTTCCTTCCTTCCTTCCTTCCGACACTTCCTTCCTTCCTTCCGACACTTCCTTCCTTCCTTCCGACACTTCCTTCCGACACTTCCTTCCTTCCTTCCTTCCTTCCTTCCTTCCTTCCTTCCTTCCTTCCTTCCTTCCTTCCTTCCTTCCTTCCTTCCTTCCTTCCTTCCTTCCTTCCTTCCTCCTTCCTTCCTTCCTTCCTTCCTTCCTTCCTTCCTTCCTTCCTTCCTTCCTTCCTTCCTTCCTTCCTTCCTTCCTTCCTTCCTTCCTTCCTTCCGACACTTCCTTCCTTCCTTCCTTCCGACACTTCCTTCCTTCCTTCCTTCCTTCCTTCCTTCCTTCCTTCCTTCCTTCCTTCCTTCCTTCCTTCCTTCCTTCCTTCCTTCCTTCCGACACTTCCTTCCGACACTTCCTTCCGACACTTCCTTCCGACACTTCCTTCCTTCCTTCCTTCCTTCCTTCCTTCCTTCCTTCCGACACTTCCTTCCTTCCTTCCTTCCTTCCTTCCTTCCTTCCTTCCTTCCTTCCTTCCTTCCTTCCTTCCTTCCTTCCTTCCTTCCTTCCTTCCTTCCTTCCTTCCTTCCTTCCTTCCTTCCTTCCTTCCTTCCTTCCGACACTTCCTTCCGACACTTCCTTCCGACACTTCCTTCCGACACTTCCTTCCGACACTTCCTTCCTTCCTTCCTTCCTTCCTTCCTTCCTTCCTTCCTTCCTTCCTTCCTTCCTTCCTTCCTTCCTTCCTTCCTTCCTTCCTTCCTTCCTTCCTTCCTTCACTTCCTTCCGACACTTCCTTCCGACACTTCCTTCCGACACTTCCTTCCGACACTTCCTTCCGACACTTCCTTCCGACACTTCCTTCCTTCCTTCCGACACTTCCTTCCGACACTTCCTTCCGACACTTCCTTCCTTCCTTCCTTCCTTCCTTCCTTCCGACACTTCCTTCCTTCCTTCCTTCCTTCCTTCCTTCCTTCCTTCCTTCCTTCCTTCCTTCCTTCCTTCCGACACTTCCTTCCGACACTTCCTTCCGACACTTCCTTCCGACACTTCCTTCCTTCCTTCCTTCCTTCCTTCCTTCCTTCCTTCCTTCCTTCCTTCCTTCCTTCCTTCCTTCCTTCCTTCCGACACTTCCTTCCGACACTTCCTTCCGACACTTCCTTCCGACACTTCCTTCCGACACTTCCTTCCTTCCTTCCGACACTTCCTTCCGACACTTCCTTCCGACACTTCCTTCCGACACTTCCTTCCTTCCTTCCTTCCTTCCTTCCTTCCTTCCTTCCTTCCTTCCTTCCTTCCGACACTTCCGACACTTCCGACACTTCCTTCCGACACTTCCTTCCGACACTTCCTTCCGACACTTCCTTCCTTCCTTCCTTCCTTCCTTCCTTCCTTCCTTCCTTCCTTCCTTCCTTCCTTCCTTCCTTCCTTCCTTCCTTCCTTCCGACACTTCCTTCCGACACTTCCTTCCGACACTTCCTTCCGACACTTCCTTCCGACACTTCCTTCCGACACTTCCTTCCTTCCTTCCGACACTTCCTTCCGACACTTCCTTCCGACACTTCCTTCCGACAATTCCTTCCTTCCGACACTTCCTTCCTTCCTTCCTTCCTTCCTTCCTTCCTTCCTTCCTTCCTTCCTTCCTTCCTTCCTTCCTTCCTTCCTTCCTTCCTTCCTTCCTTCCGACACTTCCTTCCTTCCTTCCTTCCGACACTTCCTTCCTTCCTTCCTTCCTTCCTTCCTTCCTTCCTTCCTTCCTTCCTTCCTTCCTTCCTTCCTTCCTTCCTTCCTTCCGACGCTTCCTTCCGACGCTTCCTTCCGACGCTTCCTTCCGACGCTTCCTTCCGACACTTCCTTCCGACACTTCCTTCCTTCCTTCCGACACTTCCTTCCTTCCTTCCGACACTTCCTTCCTTCCTTCCTTCCTTCCGACACTTCCTTCCTTCCTTCCGACACTTCCTTCCTTCCTTCCGACACTTCCTTCCTTCCTTCCTTCCTTCCTTCCTTCCTTCCTTCCTTCCTTCCTTCCTTCCTTCCTTCCTTCCTTCCTTCCTTCCGACACTTCCTTCCGACACTTCCTTCCGACACTTCCTTCCGACACTTCCTTCCGACACTTCCTTCCGACACTTCCTTCCTTCCGACACTTCCTTCCTTCCTTCCTTCCTTCCTTCCTTCCTTCCTTCCTTCCTTCCTTCCTTCCTTCCTTCCTTCCTTCCTTCCTTCCGACACTTCCTTCCGACACTTCCTTCCGACACTTCCTTCCGACACTTCCTTCCTTCCTTCCTTCCTTCCTTCCTTCCTTCCGACACTTCCTTCCGACACTTCCTTCCTTCCTTCCTTCCTTCCTTCCTTCCTTCCTTCCTTCCTTCCTTCCTTCCTTCCTTCCTTCCTTCCTTCCTTCCTTCCTTCCGACACTTCCTTCCGACACTTCCTTCCGACACTTCCTTCCGACACTTCCTTCCGACACTTCCTTCCTTCCTTCCGACACTTCCTTCCGACACTTCCTTCCGACACTTCCTTCCGACAATTCCTTCCTTCCGACACTTCCTTCCTTCCTTCCTTCCTTCCTTCCTTCCTTCCTTCCTTCCTTCCTTCCTTCCTTCCTTCCTTCCTTCCTTCCGACACTTCCTTCCTTCCTTCCTTCCGACACTTCCTTCCGACACTTCCTTCCTTCCTTCCTTCCTTCCTTCCTTCCTTCCTTCCTTCCTTCCTTCCTTCCTTCCGACGCTTCCTTCCGACGCTTCCTTCCGACGCTTCCTTCCGACGCTTCCTTCCGACACTTCCTTCCGACACTTCCTTCCTTCCTTCCGACACTTCCTTCCTTCCTTCCGACACTTCCTTCCTTCCTTCCTTCCTTCCTTCCGACACTTCCTTATTCATTCGCTTCTTCCTTCCTTCCGACACTTCCTTCCTTCCTTCCGACACTTCCTTCCTTCCTTCCTTCCTTCCTTCCTTCCTTCCTTCCTTCCTTCCTTCCTTCCTTCCTTCCTTCCTTCCTTCCTTCCTTCCTTCCTTCCTTCCGACACTTCCTTCCTTCCTTCCTTCCGACACTTCCTTCCGACACTTCCTTCCTTCCTTCCTTCCTTCCTTCCTTCCTTCCTTCCTTCCTTCCTTCCTTCCTTCCGACGCTTCCTTCCGACGCTTCCTTCCGACGCTTCCTTCCGACGCTTCCTTCCGACACTTCCTTCCGACACTTCCTTCCTTCCTTCCGACACTTCCTTCCTTCCTTCCTTCCTTCCTTCCTTCCTTCCTTCCTTCCTTCCTTCCTTCCTTCCGACACTTCCTTCCTTCCTTCCGACACTTCCTTCCTTCCTTCCTTCCTTCCTTCCTTCCTTCCTTCCTTCCTTCCTTCCTTCCTTCCTTCCTTCCTTCCTTCCTTCCTTCCTTCCTTCCTTCCTTCCTTCCTTCCTTCCTTCCTTCCTTCCTTCCGACACTTCCTTCCTTCCTTCCGACACTTCCTTCCTTCCTTCCTTCCTTCCTTCCTTCCTTCCTTCCTTCCTTCCTTCCTTCCTTCCTTCCTTCCTTCCTTCCTTCCTTCCTTCCTTCCTTCCTTCTTTCCTTCCTTCCGACACTTCCTTCCTTCCTTCCTTCCTTCCGACACTTCCTTCCTTCCTTCCGACACTTCCTTCCGACACTTCCTTCCTTCCTTCCTTCCTTCCTTCCTTCCGACACTTCCGACACTTCCGACACTTCCGACACTTCCGACACTTCCTTCCTTCCTTCCGACACTTCCTTCCGACACTTCCTTCCTTCCTTCCTTCCTTCCTTCTTTCCTTCCTTCCTTCCTTCCTTCCTTCCTTCCTTCCTTCCTTCCTTCCTTCCTTCCTTCCTTCCTTCCTTCCTTCCTTCCTTCCGACACTTCCTTCCGACACTTCCTTCCGACACTTCCTTCCTTCCTTCCTTCCTTCCTTCCTTCCTTCCTTCCTTCCTTCCTTCCTTCCTTCCTTCCTTCCTTCCTTCCTTCCTTCCTTCCTTCCGACACTTCCTTCCTTCCTTCCGACACTTCCTTCCGACACTTCCTTCCGACACTTCCTTCCTTCCTTCCTTCCTTCCTTCCTTCCTTCCTTCCTTCCTTCCTTCCTTCCTTCCTTCCTTCCTTCCTTCCTTCCGACACTTCCTTCCGACACTTCCTTCCGACACTTCCTTCCGACACTTCCTTCCGACACTTCCTTCCGACACTTCCTTCCTTCCTTCCTTCCTTCCTTCCTTCCTTCCTTCCTTCCTTCCTTCCTTCCTTCCTTCCTTCCTTCCTTCCTTCCTTCCTTCCTTCCTTCCTTCCTTCCGACACTTCCTTCCGACACTTCCTTCCGACACTTCCTTCCGACACTTCCTTCCGACACTTCCTTCCTTCCTTCCTTCCTTCCTTCCTTCCTTCCTTCCTTCCTTCCTTCCTTCCTTCCTTCCTTCCTTCCTTCCTTCCTTCCTTCCTTCCTTCCTTCCTTCCTTCCTTCCTTCCCTTCCTTCCGACACTTCCTTCCGACACTTCCTTCCGACACTTCCTTCCGACACTTCCTTCCGACACTTCCTTCCTTCCTTCCTTCCTTCCTTCCTTCCTTCCTTCCTTCCTTCCTTCCTTCCTTCCTTCCTTCCTTCCTTCCTTCCTTCCTTCCTTCCTTCCTTCCTTCCATCCTTCCTCCTTCCTTCCTTCCTTCCTTCCTTCCTTCCTTCCTTCCTTCCTTCCTTCCTTCCTTCCTTCCTTCCTTCCTTCCGACACTTCCTTCCGACACTTCCTTCCGACACTTCCTTCCGACACTTCCTTCCTTCCTTCCTTCCTTCCTTCCTTCCTTCCTTCCTTCCTTCCTTCCTTCCTTCCTTCCTTCCTTCCTTCCGACGCTTCCTTCCGACACTTTCTTCCGACACTTCCTTCCGACACTTCCTTCCGACACTTCCTTCCGACACTTCCTTCCTTCCTTCCGACACTTCCTTCCTTCCTTCCGACACTTCCTTCCTTCCTTCCTTCCTTCCTTCCTTCCTTCCTTCCTTCCTTCCTTCCTTCCTTCCTTCCTTCCTTCCTTCCTTCCTTCCTTCCTTCCTTCCTTCCTTCCTTCCTTCCTTCCTTCCTTCCTCCTTCCTTCCTTCCTTCCTTCCTTCCTTCCTTCCTTCCTTCCTTCCTTCCTTCCTTCCTTCCTTCCTTCCTTCCTTCCTTCCTTCCTTCCTTCCGACACTTCCTTCCTTCCTTCCTTCCGACACTTCCTTCCTTCCTTCCGTCCTTCCTTCCTTCCCTTCCTTCCTTCCTTCCTTCCTTCCTTCCTTCCTTCCTTCCTTCCTTCCTTCCTTCCTTCCTTCCGACACTTCCTTCCGACACTTCCTTCCGACACTTCCTTCCGACACTTCCTTCCTTCCTTCCTTCCTTCCTTCCTTCCTTCCTTCCTTCCTTCCTTCCTTCCTTCCTTCCTTCCTTCCTTCCTTCCTTCCTCCGACACTTCCTTCCGACACTTCCTTCCGACACTTCCTTCCGACACTTCCTTCCGACACTTCCTTCCTTCCTTCCGACACTTCCTTCCTTCCTTCCTTCCTTCCTTCCTTCCTTCCTTCCTTCCTTCCTTCCTTCCTTCCTTCCTTCCTTCCTTCCGACACTTCCTTCCGACACTTCCTTCCTTCTTCCTTCCTTCCTTCCTTCCTTCCTTCCTTCCTTCCTTCCTTCCTTCCTTCCTTCCTTCCTTCCTTCCTTCCTTCCTTCCTTCCTTCCTTCCTTCCTTCCTTCCGACACTTCCTTCCGACACTTCCTTCCGACACTTCCTTCCGACACTTCCTTCCGACACTTCCTTCCGACACTTCCTTCCGACACTTCCTTCCTTCCGACACTTCCTTCCTTCCTTCCTTCCTTCCTTCCTTCCTTCCTTCCTTCCTTCCTTCCTTCCTTCCTTCCTTCCTTCCTTCCTTCCTTCCTTCCTTCCTTCCTTCCTTCCTTCCTTCCTTCCTTCCTTCCTTCCTTCCTTCCTTCCATCCTTCCTTCCTTCCTTCCTTCCTTCCTTCCTTCCTTCCTTCCTTCCGACACTTCCTTCCGACACTTCCTTCCGACACTTCCTTCCGACACTTCCTTCCGACACTTCCTTCCGACACTTCCTTCCTTCCTTCCTTCCTTCCTTCCTTCCTTCCTTCCTTCCTTCCTTCCTTCCTTCCTTCCTTCCTTCCTTCCTTCCTTCCTTCCGACACTTCCTTCCGACACTTCCTTCCGACACTTCCTTCCGACACTTCCTTCCTTCCTTCCGACACTTCCTTCCTTCCTTCCTTCCTTCCTTCCTTCCTTCCTTCCTTCCTTCCTTCCTTCCTTCCTTCCTTCCTTCCTTCCTTCCGACACTTCCTTCCGACACTTCCTTCCTTCCTTCCTTCCTTCCTTCCTTCCTTCCTTCCTTCCTTCCTTCCTTCCTTCCTTCCTTCCTTCCTTCCTTCCGACACTTCCTTCCGACACTTCCTTCCGACACTTCCTTCCGACACTTCCTTCCGACACTTCCTTCCGACACTTCCTTCCGACACTTCCTTCCGACACTTCCTTCCTTCCGACACTTCCTTCCTTCCTTCCTTCCTTCCTTCCCTCCTTCCTTCCTTCCTTCCTTCCTTCCTTCCTTCCTTCCTTCCTTCCTTCCTTCATCCTTCCTTCCTTCCTTCCTTCCTTCCTTCCTTCCTTCCTTCCTTCCTTCCTTCCGACACTTCCTTCCGACACTTCCTTCCGACACTTCCTTCCGACACTTCCTTCCTTCCTTCCTTCCTTCCTTCCTTCCTTCCTTCCTTCCTTCCTTCCTTCCTTCCTTCCTTCCTTCCTTCCTTCCTTCCTTCCTTCCTTCCGACGCTTCCTTCCGACACTTCCTTCCGACACTTCCTTCCGACACTTCCTTCCGACACTTCCTTCCTTCCTTCCTTCCTTCCTTCCTTCCTTCCTTCCTTCCTTCCTTCCTTCCTTCCTTCCTTCCTTCCTTCCTTCCTTCCTTCCTTCCTTCCTTCCTTCCTTCCGACACTTCCTTCCGACACTTCCTTCCGACACTTCCTTCCGACACTTCCTTCCTTCCTTCCTTCCTTCCTTCCTTCCTTCCTTCCTTCCTTCCTTCCTTCCTTCCTTCCTTCCTTCCTTCCTTCCTTCCTTCCTTCCTTCCTTCCTTCCTTCCTTCCTTCCGACACTTCCTTCCGACACTTCCTTCCGACACTTCCTTCCGACACTTCCTTCCGACACTTCCTTCCGACACTTCCTTCCGACACTTCCTTCCTTCCTTCCTTCCTTCCTTCCTTCCTTCCTTCCTTCCTTCCTTCCTTCCTTCCTTCCTTCCTTCCGACACTTCCTTCCGACACTTCCTTCCGACACTTCCTTCCGACACTTCCTTCCGACACTTCCTTCCGACACTTCCTTCCGACACTTCCTTCCTTCCGACACTTCCTTCCTTCCGACACTTCCTTCCTTCCTTCCTTCCTTCCTTCCTTCCTTCCTTCCTTCCTTCCTTCCTTCCTTCCTTCCTTCCTTCCTTCCTTCCTTCCTTCCTTCCTTCCTTCCTTCCTTCCTTCCTTCCGACACTTCCTTCCGACACTTCCTTCCGACACTTCCTTCCGACACTTCCTTCCTTCCTTCCTTCCTTCCTTCCTTCCTTCCTTCCTTCCTTCCTTCCTTCCTTCCTTCCTTCCTTCCGACACTTCCTTCCGACACTTCCTTCCTTCCTTCCTTCCTTCCTTCCTTCCTTCCGACGCTTCCTTCCGACACTTCCTTCCGACACTTCCTTCCGACACTTCCTTCCGACACTTCCTTCCTTCCTTCCGACACTTCCTTCCTTCCTTCCGACACTTCCTTCCTTCCTTCCGACACTTCCTTCCTTCCTTCCTTCCTTCCGACACTTCCTTCCTTCCTTCCGACACTTCCTTCCTTCCTTCCGACACTTCCTTCCTTCCTTCCTTCCTTCCTTCCTTCCTTCCTTCCTTCCTTCCTTCCTTCCTTCCTTCCTTCCTTCCTTCCTTCCTTCCTTCCTTCCTCCTTCCTTCCTTCCTTCCTTCCTTCCTTCCTTCCTTCCTTCCTTCCTTCCTTCCTTCCTTCCTTCCTTCCTTCCTTCCTTCCTTCCTTCCTTCCTTCCTTCCTTCCTTCCTTCCTTCCTTCCTTCCGACACTTCCTTCCGACACTTCCTTCCTTCCTTCCTTCCGACACTTCCTTCCTTCCTTCCTTCCTTCCTTCCTTCCTTCCTTCCTTCCTTCCTTCCTTCCTTCCTTCCTTCCTTCCTTCCTTCCTTCCTTCCTTCCTTCCTTCCTTCCGACACTTCCTTCCGACACTTCCTTCCGACACTTCCTTCCGACACTTCCTTTACTTCCTTCCGACACTTCCTTCCTTCCTTCCTTCCTTCCTTCCTTCCTTCCTTCCTTCCTTCCTTCCTTCCTTCCTTCCTTCCTTCCTTCCTTCCTTCCTTCCGACACTTCCTTCCGACACTTCCTTCCGACACTTCCTTCCGACACTTCCTTCCGACACTTCCTTCCTTCCGACACTTCCTTCCTTCCTTCCTTCCTTCCTTCCTTCCTTCCTTCCTTCCTTCCTTCCTTCCTTCCTTCCTTCC